>CAUYLG010015198.1:0-97131 GCA_963573385.1 Cacajao melanocephalus | reverse complement strand
CTGGGAATCAACAAGTTGGACGTCCACTCAGAGACCCAATCCGAAAGTTGGTAATTACAAAGACAACAGGTGGATAAATCCACAACGATAGGAAGAAACCAGAGTAAAAAGGCTGAGAACACCCAAAATCAGAATGTCTCTCCTTCTACAGGGGATCACAGTTCCTCATCAGCAACGGAACAAGGCCTGATGGAGAACAAGTGCAATGAATTAACAGAATTAGGCTTCAGAAAGTGGGTAATAAGAAACTTTTGTGAGCTAAAAGAACATGTTCTAACCCAATGTAAAGAAACTAAGAATCTTGAAAAAAGGTTTGACGAAATGCTAACGAGAATAGACAATTTAGAGAGGAACATAAGTGAATTAATGGAGCTGAAAAACACAATATGAGAAATCTGCAAAGTATGTACAAGTTTTAAGAGTCAAATTGATCGAGCAGAAGAAAGGATATCAGAGGTCGAAGACCAACTTAATGAAATGAAATGAGAAGACGATTAGAGAAAAAAGAGTAAAAAGGAATGAGCAAAGTCTCCAAGAAATATGGGACTATGTGAAAAGATCTAATTTACATTTGATAGGTGTACCTGAATGTAAAGAAGAGAATGAATCCAAGCTGGAAAATATTCTTCAGGATATTATCCAGGAAAACTTTCCTGACCTAGTAAGGCAGGACAATACTCAACTCCAGGTAATACAGAGAACACCACAAAGATATTCCTCAAGAAGAGCAACTCCAAGACACATAATCGTTAGATTCACCAGGGTTGAAATAAAGGAGAAAATACTAAGGGCAGCCAGAGAGAAAGGTCAGGTTACCCACAAAGGGAAGCCTATCAGACTCACAGCAGATCTCTCAGCAGAAACCCTACAAACTAGAAGAGAGTGGGGGTTAACATTCAACATCCTTAAAGAAAAGAACTTTCAATCCAGAATATCATATCCAGCCAAACTAAGCTTCATAAGTGAAAGAAAAATAAAATTTTTTGCGAACAAGCAAGTACTCAGAGATTTTATCACCACCAGGCCTGTTTTACAAGAGCTTCTGAAAGAAGCGCTATACACAGAAAACAACAACTAGTATCAGTCATCCCAAAAACTTACCAAAAAGTAAAGAGTATCACCATGATGAAGAATCCATATCAACTAATGGACAAAACAGCCAGCTAGCATTAAATGACAATATTAAACTCATATATATCAATATTAATCCTAAATTTAAATGGATTAAATGCTCCAATCAAAGACAGAGACAGGCAAACTGAATAAAAAGTCCAAACCCATCTGTACGCTGTATCCAGACATATCTCACATGCAAGGACACACAAAGACTCAAAACAAAGGGATGGAGGAAGATTCGCCAATCATATGAAGAGCAAAAAAAACAAAAACAAAAAAAACAGGAGTTGTAATTTTCGCCTCTGACAAAATAGACTTTAATAGTAACAAAGACTAAAAGAAACAAAGAAGAATATTACATAATGGTAAAAGGATCAATGCAACAAGAAGAGCTAATGATCCTAGTATATATGCACCCAATACAGGAGCACCCAGATACATAAGGTAAGTTCTTAATGACTTACAAAGAGACTTAGACTCCCGCACAATAATAGCGAGAGACTTTAATACTACATTGTTAGCATTAGATAGATTAACGAGATAGAAAATTAACAAGGACATCTACGACTTGAACTCAGACATGGAACAAGTAAACTTAATAAATATTTACAGAATTCTCCACCCCAAATGGACAAAACATACATTTTTCTCAGTATCATGTTACACCTATCTTAAAAGTCACCATATAATTGGAAGTAAATCACTTTTCAGCAATTGCACAGCATTTCACAGATTTAAATGAAATATTGGTTGGCTATTTGTTTGTTATTTTCTTCCCTTATTCCTTCCTATCTCCGTTGTTAAGTATAATTATTGGTATAAGAGAGATTTTTAATACCAATTTTTAGATTGTATTCTAGCCTGGGCAATAGAGCAAGTTTCTCGTTCTCTCTCCCTCTTTTTCTTCCTCTTTCTTTCTCTCTTTCATTCTTTTTTTTTCTTTTTCTCTTTGTCTTTTTTTTTTTTAAAAAAAGAAAAGAATCTTAAAAGTTAGCGTAAGTCTTGGCTAGAATTGCAGCTACAGACAGACAATTCAGCATGCTATATTCTAATGCAATGATAAATGCCTTTCAGTTTCTGTGAGAGAAAAGAAAAATAAACTCAGCTTCTCCTACTATCCTCTTATAACACAGGGTACTTCTGTGACCTCTGTCACCAACGTTTGGGTATTTCTCCCCACCACACAAGCAAGCAATTCTACAGATATTCCAGTGGACACTAGCTGGACGTCCTTGAATTCAGTTCAATTCTGACACTATCTGCCTGAAGATAGCATCTGATCCCGCAGGTTGAAGGCTCAGTCCCACAAGGCCTCTCCAACTTCTGATGCCAATCACAAGCCCCAGGTTATTTTACTTGTGGTTTCTACTGACAGGTTATAAATCTCGGTTCCTATGATCCTGTCCTTGGGTTTGATTAATTTGCTAGAACAGCTCACAGAACTGAGAGAGTCACGTAGCTGTGTTTACTGGTGTGTTATTATAAAGGATATTACGTAAAATACAGATGAAGAGAGGTACAGGGCAAGGCACGTGGAAGGCTCTCAGAGCTCCGTGTCCTCTCCTGGTGTGTGGGTCTTTAGAAACCTCCATGTGTTCGGCTGCCTGGAAGGTCCCTAAACACTGTACTTTGAGGTTTTATGGAGGCTTCATTATGTAGGCATGATTGATTAAATCACTGGCCATTGATGATCAGCTCATCCTTCAGCCCCTCTTCCCTCCCCTGAGGTTAGGGGTGGGGCTGAAAGTTCCAAACTTATAATTACACTGTTGGTTCCCCTGGCCAGCAACCCCCATCCCGAGGCTATCTAGGGACCCACCAAGAGTTGCCTGATTAGAACAAAAAATGCTACTAGCATTCCCATCTCTCAAGAAATTCCAAGGATCTTAGGAGCTCTGTACCAGAAGCTGAAGGCAGACCAATATATGTACAGTCATATGCCAAATAATGACATTTCAGCCAAGGATGGGCCGTACATATGACAGTGATCTCAAAAGATTATAATGGAGCTGAAAAATTCTTATCCCTCAGTGATGCATGCCATGGTTGTCATAACGTCAAAGTACAATTACTTTATTTTTTAAATAAATTTAGCATAGCTTAAGTGTATAGTAATGTATAGTAATGTCCCAGGCCTTCATATTCACTCACCACTCACTCACTGGCTCACTCAGAGCAACTTCCAGTCCCACAAGCTCCATTCATGGTAAGTACCCTATACAGTGTACCATTTTTCACCTTTTTAAAAATTTTTTGTGGAGGTGGGGAGACAGAGTCTCGCTCTGTTCACCAGGCTGGAGTGCAGTGATGCTATCTCAGCTCACTGCAACCTCTACCTCCCAGGTTCAAGCGATTCTCCTGCCTCAGCCCCTCAAGTAGCTGGAATTACAGGTGCCCGCCACCATGCCCAGCTACTTTTTGTATTTTTAGTAGAGATGGGGTTTCACTATGTTGGCCAGGCTGGTCTCAAACTCCTGACCTCAAGCGATCTGCCCACCTCGGCCTCCCAAAGTTCTGGGATTACAGGCGTGAGCCACGGCATCCAGCTCCATTTTTCATGTTTTATGACCACATCTTTACTGTACCTATTCTGTGCTTACATATGTTTAGATGCACAAATACTACTGTGTTACAACTGCCTGCAGTATTTGGTACAGGAGCAATAGGCTACCCCATATAGCCTAGGTATGTAGTAGACTATACCATCTAGGTTTGTGTAAGTACTCTGTATGATGTTCAAACAACAATGAAATCACAAGATGACACATTTCTCAGACTGCATCCCCATCGTTAAGCAATGTGTGACTGTACTTCTTATTCCACAGTGGCAAAAATACAACAGAGCAAAACAAAACAGTGTGTGTGTGTGTGTGTGTGTGTGTGTGTGTGTGTGTGTGTGTGTGTTTGCATCTAAACCTCTATGTCTGCATAGAGTAAGGGTCCATGGCCCTCATCAATAGCATCTCACGGGCTTTGATCAGGCATTTGTCATTTGTAATATGTCCCCTCCCATTCTAGTTATTGCTTGGTAAACCTGTTCAAAAATGCTCATTTCTCCCTCATTCTTCATTCTCTAGTCCCACGCCTCTCCAGGATGGTCAGAGACTACCTTAGCTGGCCCTGGCCTGCCCTGTACTTGGCTTCCCTTCTCTCGCCCCAGGAGCCCTCTGTGAAGAACAGGCTCTCTTCCTCCCCTCCACTGCCCCAGCGTCTTAGCTGAGTTCCTGATCATCTAGAAAAATAAACAGCAAATATAGTGGGCTGTAGGGGGAGACAACACACTTTGGAGCAAGAGGATCATCAGTCATGGTTTGGCTATTCCTCTGAATTCTGGTCTTGATAAAGTTACTGAAGCTCCGGTGCCTCACTTTTTTCATCTATAAATTGGGACTGATAGTATGGTTGTTGAGGAGATAAGAGCAAATGGGAGCAGGCATACCAAAGCTCAGGAGTGAGGGCAGATTGTGGTGGAGGGCTGGGACACAGACCACAGCAGGGATATAGACCCCTGACCAGCCCCACCCCCCGAAAGAAAGTCCGGTGAAAACTGAGATCACGTATTTTCTAAGGTCCTTCTTTCCTTGGGGAGTGTCTGTTTTTGTGGCCAGTGTCAGAGTGAATGGATTTAAACAAACAAGATAATGGGAACAACTATGGAGGCTTGGCCCAGACAACTTGAGTGGACCTCCTTAAGTGTAGCCTCCTGTGGTGATAGTGAGGGGAATTGTTGCCTCTTTGTCTAGTTAGAGCTGAGTTACCGCTCAGAGAACCCTGTCGAACCTTGGATGAAAGTAGCTGGATTTCTTTCTGCCCAGAATTCCAGAACCCTGAGCCCACAGGACACACCTTTTTTTAAATCGCCAAACAAAACCATGTGGAGTGTTTATAACAGGGAAGAATGACCTGGACCTCCCTCCCCTCAGATGGTAGGAGTGTCTTGCGTCTTTGTCTTTCGTAAGGGGCACTCAGTGGTGTTCACGAAGTCAACAGCATGAGTCACCAACCCCTTAGGTCATTCTGGCTCTTCTCAAAGCAGAGTCCTGTTTTATAGATGCAGGTAAGAAGTGAAAGAAAAAAGAAAAAGACAAAAGTTAAGAATCTGAAGTCACCCAGTGAGTGGTGGGGACAAGCAGATTCTCTGTTCATTGCTGGATAAGTGGCCCTCACAGAGGCAGAGCATTAATGGCTCAAGGCCTTTGCACCAGTGTGTGATGTAATCGCCACAGCTCAGCAGTTTGCAGAAGGAACCACCCAGCTGCTTCTTACAAGTGGACACATATCCATGGTGAGAATACTCTCTACGCTTATTCCGAGCACAGTTCACAGGAGAATGTACAACTGCACCCAACATGCCTCCCTGCACTAAATATCTGTCATTGCTAACACGTGGCTCTATCACAGAAGCCTCTGAGCTATTCTCTCAGGGGGTCAGAAGGGCTCCCTTTGTCCAGAGCTCTGGTTAAAGATTAACAGCCTGGAGTCTTTGGGCCCAGCTGGGCCTAATGTAGGCTGCTATCTCCTTTCATGGGTGAGGGAGCTGTGCCGGCAGGCCCAGCGCCCACCCGATGACAAAACAAAAGCCACCACACCCAGAGGCAGGAGCCAGTGTCCCAACCCCAGCTCTCTCTCGGAGCCTCTGCTTCCTCACCTGTGACATAGTGGGGTTGGACCTGACTCCCACAATGCATGAGAGAGGAGGTTTGCAAGGGAGCTGGGCTGGGGTCTGGCCTGGGCTGGGGCCCTGAACCCTGACTGCCCACAGAAGCACAGCAGTGCAGCGCACTTCTCCATCTGTGTGGCCTCCAGCCTTCCTCCTCAGGGCCACTGAGGAAGGCTGGGCGAGTTCCATCCACAGGAAGGCCTGCTGAGGAGGGATCGCCAATGGCAGATCCAAATGCTAAGTCAAGGCCAGGCCCCCATAGGACCGCCGAGTGGAAACCGAGCTTGGCCTCGCTCAGGACCACCGAGTATAAACCGAGCTTGGCCTTGCCCAGGAGAGCAGCCTGATGTGGTTTTTTCGTTCTGTGAGAAGTTTGTTGTTTGCTTCTTTTTAACGAGCGGCTTTATGAGAATTCCTGCATTTTAGCACCTATCCTGACACCCCAATGGAAAGCATTCTGAAACTACACGTAATCCAGAAATGTGAACCTCCACCTTATACCCAGAGGCCTCACCCAACATCAGGTGCTCTCAGGCTCCAGACCCATTTCCAGACAGGAAAACAAGTGAAAATACAAAACCAAGCAACTGAGTGAGCCATCTCTTAAGGACCGAATTGCCATGCCTCTACACTGCTCTTTACCCTTGTCTTCTTTCCCAGTCAGTGACACTGCTTCCACTACACATAGGATAAATACGGCCTGGAAATGAAGGTTTCCCATTTTTGTTCCAAGCCTCACATGGGCACTCATTCATGCGGACAAGTCTGGTTAATTCTGACAGGCTGTCAGCAACCAAGCAATGATACAGTCAGAGTAGCACTGGAAGAAGAGTTTTGAGATGACAGGAAGAAAGGCTTAGAGGATAATAGAGGCTAGAAATGGAAACACAGAAAATAAGACTTAGGTGGGTTTTATTTAGAAAAAAATCAATGACACAAAACTTGTAGAATTTTGGCCTCATTGTTTTTTGGTCTTTTTAATCAGCCTAACGTTACAAATAGACACATAACATCCTACAAGAAAATAGAGAGGACTCAGCTCGGTGGCAGGAGCCTGCAGTCCCAGCTACTTGGGGGGCTGAGGTGGGAGGATCACCTGAGCCCAGGAGTTCAAGGCTGTCGTGTGTAGTGATCATGCCTCTGAACAGCCACTACACTCTAGCCTGGGCAATATAGTAAGACCCCATTCTTAAAAGAAAAAAAACCGAGAGTGAGGCAGGTATTCATTAATATTAGTTTATGAAAGGCATAATTTTTTTTCCAGCAAATTCAGTAAAACCTGGACACCAAAACCTGGGATATTACCCAAAATGGTCGTAGATCCCACAAACTGTCCAAACACCTTCCAACTCCACCCTACAGTCTTTATAACAAGTGATGTGCTTTAGATGTTTTGTCCAAATCTCATGCTAAATGTGACGTCTAGTGGGAGGCGTTTGACTCATGGAGGCGGACCCCCTCATGACTGTCTTGGTGCTGTCCTCACGGACTTAATGAGTCCTCGCTGTTTGAGCTCACGCAAGATCTAGTTATTTACAAGAGCCTGACAGCTCCTCCCTCTCTCTCTTGCTCCCTATCTCACTATGTGACATGCCCTTGCCTTCCACCATGATGGGAAGCTTCCTGAGGCCTCATGAGAAGCTGAGCAGATGCTGATGCCATGTTTGTACAGCCTGCAGAACCATAAACCAAAGAAACCTCTTTTCTGTGTAAATAACCCAGCCTCAGTTATTCCTTTATAGCAACGCAGAATAGACTAAGACAACAAACTAAAAGTGAAATGAAACAGAGACAATAGCTACTGGCTGAAGGAAGAATCAGCTGTCATGTTCGGAGCCTGGATCAAGCCTTCAGAATAACCATGTGACCCATATTTCATGGCACTGTCTTAAAGTACATGACCATACTCCCAGAAGCTCCTGCCATCTGGCTTCTCACAGCCTTCCTTTGCTGTAGCTGTGCTTACCTTTTGGGCTGCCCAGCTCCAGTCTATCAAAGGCCCTGCATGCACAGACAGCACGGTCAGGGCTGAGTGGCTGCCACATCCTGACCAAGCCTGCAGCACCAACTCCTGCCAAAGGGTGTCCCCTGGGCCTGCCCACGTCATGTGGCAGCCTTTTGTCTACCTAAAGGTGTTTCTTCAAACACTTTCTGGCAAAGATTCTCTTGGGCAAGGCAGCTGCCTTTCACTGTCTCAGCTGCTATGTTCTGAAACACATTGGCCAAGAAGCACTATATGTGAAAATGCCTCTCAGGGCTCCATGAGCTTACGAACGGCAGGAAAATAAAACAATATTTTCACAGGCTTTCCAGCCAACAGGGATCCTGGGATTCTTATATTAGGATCCATGACTAATCCTGTCAAAACTAACACTGGCTAGAACAATATTTAGCCAAGAAAATGCTGAAAGCAGCCAGTGTGTGGTCCCCCATTTAAGACTCCTCAGGTTATTATGCTGGGCTGGGGTTTGGGGAGAAGAGGGCATTTCAGGGAATGTTTTACCTTACACGGAACAATTCCTGATGTAGCCCAAGAAAAATCCCATTACTGGATGGACACCAGCCCGGAGCCAAGCTGAACATTTGCAGAGGTCTTTCGGGCACTCTCTTTGGAGAGAGCAAACTGAGGTTTCCCCAGATGACACATTAATTTTGTTCTTACAGCCTTGGGGTTAGCAACCTCTTTGTCATGTGCCAAGATTCTGAGCCTTCTCCCTGAGCTTGAGAAAGGAGGCAGGGAGGCGAGTGGCTGTGGCTCCTCCCAGTGAAGGAGAAGGAGGGAGTAAAATCCTCCTTGAGCTCCGAGAACTGGTCCTGGCTCTCCAAATGCAGTGGAGAGTGGGACAGCACCGTCCAGGAGCTAAAGGCAGTCAGATGTAAACTGTCGGGCCGCAGCAGCCTCAGCCCTCCTTTGGAGTGTTTGTGTCCTCTGCATCATGTCTTCTTATACTCAGACACATACATGTGTGTGCACATGCTCACACAAACACATGTGTTACACATAGACTCATGCAGGAACACCCCTGTACACACATACTCATGCAAAGATGCATGTACATATACAATCATGCAAGCAAACACACACACTGATGCCACAGGCATCTGTGTTCTCATATTTTACATCTCACACTCTGAATACATGTACATGCAGACACACATGCACACACAATCACACAAGCACACACACCTCTGGGAACATATGTTTACATAAGCACACACATACCCTTGGTAGGGGAAATGGCAGAGACAGGCATGAGTGCACAGAGCTGAGCAGAGAGAAGCAGAACGTTTGGTCTTCTCTACAAAAGCAATCTGCACAGGTGGCCCAAGTGGAGGCTCTAGGTCAGGTGATGTTCATGGAATCCCAGCTCCACCATGGGACAGCTCAGTATTGTTGGGTTAGTAACTTACTGAGGTCCGGTTTCTTTTTCTCTAAAGTGAAGATGACACTATCTACTCATAGGATTCTTTTTCCTGAGGGATTAAATGATAATATATGTTGAAGCTCTTTGTAGATTGCATTGCCATGAAGAATCATAGAGGAACCAAGGAAAAGGAAAGACGTGCATCCTTATTTACCCCCATGGGAACATCCTCGCAGATCCGGAACCAAGAATAAAAAGTTAATGAAAGCTCTACAATCAAAGGACGTAACTCTGTCTAAGCTCAGAGCCGCCTTATCTGTTTGCACGCTCTTGTCAACCCTTGTACGTCACCTGGTAAGGAAAGATGTGCGCACACAGGTGTGAGACCTTAGATTCATTGGAAATGACTGTCCATCATATAATAACACAGTTATAAAACATACAAAAACATGCTGTCTTTATTTGAAATTTTGATACCCTGTTCATCATAATTTTTTTTTGAAACAGGGTTTTGCTGCTCTCTCACCCAGGCTGGAGTGCAGAGGTGCCATCAGTGACACGGCAGCCTTGACCTCCTGGGCTCAAACGATCCTTCCACCTCAGCACTCCCAAGTAGCTGGGTCTACAGGCACACACCAACACTCCTGACTGATTTTTGTATTTTTTGTAGAGATGAGGTTTCTCCATGTTGCCCAGGCTAGTCTCGAACTCCTGGGCTCAAGTGATCCACCCACCTTGGTCTCCCAAAGTTCTGGAAATACAGGTGTGAGCCACCATGCCCAGCTCATCATGTATTTGTTAAATTATTTGCATAAAAACAACTTTATTTTCAAAACACATTGCATTAAGATATTATTTATCTTGATTACTGAGTTATTCGGTGCCCCCTTAAATGTTGCACGGGAGCCCAAGTACCTCCTCACTTCCCCTAGCTTCAGGCCTGGTGAACACAGGTGTGCGTCACTCATCATCGCCGTGTTTGGCTTCAGTAGATCTTCTGGGAAGCCAAGTCTAGCTTTCCTCCCCATCTGCCCAATCTATAAAATAATAAAACTATCGAAAGAGTATAAAAGAAGTTAGAAAGCAGGTCCTTGGTGTCTAGGACCTACAATCTGATTGGAAAGCCAACCTGATTCAAGACATTGAGCTATACTAGACAGTGCAGTACAAACTATTCTTGTACAGTTTTGTAGGAATCAAGACTAGAAGGAAGAATTCTGGGACCCACAGTCCCCCTCTGATCAAAGCGAACCTTAAATGAAATACAATTTTGGATTAGCACAAAAAAATGAAGAGGCATTTTCAACAGAGGAACATTGCACTGCTCAGGTGGTTTGTGCCTCCTCTCCTCAGGCTCTGGGGCAGATTTCAGTTTGAAATAACCCTGAGTACACAAAAGCGATGGCGGTCAGAGCTCTTGCTCATAAAACGGTCAGTTGCTCATAAAACCTCACAGCCACTGGTCATTTTTTTTTTTTTTTTGGCCATTTTGGTCTTTTCAGCACCAGACCTTAAAAATGGATCTTTATTATGTGTTTTTTACCACAATCATAGAAGAAAGAAAGAGAAAGGGAGAGAACGACGAGAGGGAGCTGTCTAGATCACCAAAAATTAAAACAAAAAAAAGTCTGAGAAACAGTTACAGCCAAAGGAGCCTCAGGAGACATGACAACTCCATGCGACAGACGGGAACGTCATAAGGACCCGAGGTAAAAACTAAGGAAATCTGAACAGAGACTTTAGTTAATACTAAGGTGTCGGTCTGGGCCCATTAGTACTCTACTGATGCAGGATGTTAAGAGGGGAAACCGTAAGGAGGTATATGGAGACTTTGTCAGTTTTCTGTAAATCTAAAACTGTTCTAAAATAAGTTTACTAAAACAAACAGAAAGGTCTTGGCACAGTAAGATTAGAATCGGGAAGAGTGATAAAATGTGTCCTGCAGGTACCAAAGGTCGTGGTAACTTGGGCTAAAGGCTCTTTTCCAAACATCCCCAGAGGGCGACACGTGAGAGGGCATGATGAGGCAGCTGGACAACAACAAACGCTTGGAGAAGGAGTCCAATAAAACCTCAGGTCATTCACCACAGCCTGGGTGTTCTAAGCTGAAAATGACTCATACCGAAATCCCTCAGACCAAAGCACAGAACGTCATAGGCAAGGCAGAGTTCCTGCTGCCCTGCAAGGGCCTGCAGGCTACCAGCGCTAGCCCGGGAGGCTCTAGGATCGCCTGCTTCCCCCTGGCTTCATCCTGGATAGCCAGAATCATGGCCACCTTGGCCAGGCGCTGCTGAGAAGCCACCACGCAGGACACCCTCATTTGTTCACCAGCTTGTTTGTGGCAGTCTGGACTCAGTTTACCCCCTGCCTCCTTGGCCCAATCCCAACACAGAAGAGCACAGTGCTGATAAGCCTCAAAATGGAATTAAAACAAGAAGTAATTAGAGTAACAGCATAGCTCAGGGCACATGGAAATTCTACAGAAGCGTGGTCCCAGCCCAGCCTCTGGGGCCCCACTGTGTTAAGTTTCTGTATTTGGAAAACCATGGCAAGGCAGGGGCCTTCAAGCACTTAGATAAAAACATAGAATGTCATACTAAAAATACAACCTGTATGTTGATGTGCACACACACATTGCATGCCCGCTGTCATGCACACACACACATTGCCAGGCGCAGCGGGCACAAGCCGACAGCTCTGACCACATAGAGAAAGGCCCGCCAGTCCCAGTTCTCCACTCCTCCAGCCCGCAGAGGGATCCTAGGCTGCACACGACACTCACAGGCTTCCCCTCCAGGGCACACCGCAGCTCACCACGTGTGTTTGCCTTCAGTTTCTGAGAACCCCGAAGGAAGTGCAGAGCTAGTCAGCTGAAGTCTGTGTTTATTCTTTCTGTCTGATTGGGAAGCTTCCTGAGTATCCCATTCCAAACAGTGCTACCTGGAAAGCAGTGAGAGCCCAGGAGCCAGAGCACAGGACCTCACCATCCAGGAAGCAGCCCACAAACAACCGCAGCCAACATGCCCGTGTGATTTCACAGCAGCCAAATGGAGACAAACCACCCAACTCGGCCAAGAGCCTGGAGGGCTGCCCGCCTGTAACCTGCTGGGCAGGGCACAAACAGCCAGCTGAGGGGTTCTGAGCCCCGGCACTTTAGGGGCTGGTTGGTCAAGACCCACAGAACCAGCACAGCAGGCCCTCGGCCCACTTCCCATGGTCCTGCATCATCACCTCAGGGACACAGTCCGGAGGAATTGGTGTTGGCAACTCACTTCTTCAGCACCTTGCCTCCCTCCAGCTCCAGTTCTCTCTTCTCCAACACTAACTGAAGCTTTTCACTTTGGACTCCCTGAAATGTTCTTTATCCAGCCTTATTCCACCTTCTGAAGCCACCAAATAGTGAATTTATTCTGTGCACTGCGTGAGGGCTCCTCGTAGGGCTTAATTGATTTTCTCCAGAGCCTTCTCTCCTCCAGCCTGGCTTCACTTCCTGTGACCACTTTGTTTACCTGTTCTGGACGCCTTGATTTATCAACATCCCTTAAAACTAAAAATACAGTTCTTAGAGCACAGTTTAGAGTTTAAAAGGGGATTAATGTCAAGGAAATTTATCCCATTGCTATGGTTTGGGTATTTGTCCCCTCCAACTCTCATGCTGAAATTTGATCCCCAGTGTTGGAGGTGGGGCCTAATGGGAGGTGTTTGGGTCATGGGGCAGATCCCTCAGGAATAGATTAATGCCCTCCCTTTGAGATGAGTGAGTTCTCTGAGACAGCTGGTTTTTGGAAAGAGCCTGGCACCTTCCTCCCCTCTGTCTTTCTTCACATCTGGCCATGTGATCTCTGCACACTCTGGCTCCTCTTTGCCTTCTGCCACGAGTGGAAGTTCCCTGAGTCCTCACCAGAAGGAGATGCTGGTGTCATGCTTCCAGTACAGTCTGCAGAACTGAGGGCCAAATAAACCTCTTTATAGGTGTGTAAATTACCCAGGATCAGGTATTCCTCTATAGCAATACAAACAAATTAAGACACCCATTTTGACTTTCCCCTTTTTAATACTATTTGTTAACAAATATGAATTTTAATTTCTAATTAACAATGAGAAATTTCAAGTCCATGACCTTCCTAATTCTATCATTCCTTCTACATTTATTACCTGGCATTCTTCTGTCAAGCAGAGCTTTCCTTTATCAACTGAAGTTATTTGGCTACCATAAAGTGTATTTCCCATTGGAAAGGCAAGATTAACGATTATTATGCTTTCATGACCTTCAGATCATTTGCTGCAACAAACAGTGCAAATGGAGGACTTTCTTCTCTCTCTCCCTCTCTCAATGATTGGTATATGACTATTATAGAGTCATAGATTTTCTCCATTTTAGAAATGGATAAGACATAATGCTAGAAGAGAGTTTCCTCTTTCTTTCTTTCTTTCTTTCTTTTTCTTTCTTTCTTTTCTCCTTCCTTCCTTCTCACTCTCTCTCTCTTTCTCTCTCTCTCTTCCTCTCTTTCTTTCTTTCTTTCCTTTTGAGACAGAGTCTCACTCTGTTGCCCAGGCTGGAGTGCTGTGGCCTGATCTCAGCTCACTGCAACCTCTGATTCCCAGGCTCAAGCAATTGTCGTACCTCTACGTCCTGTACGTCCTGAGTAGCTAGGATTATAGGTGCGTACAACCATGCCAAGCAAATTTTTTTTTTTTTTTTTTTTTTTTAGGTAGAGAAGGGGTTTTGCCATGTTGCCAGGCTGGTCTTGAACTCCCAACCTCAAATGATCTGCCTGCCTTGGCCTCCCAAAGTGCTGGGATTACAGGCATGAGCCACTGAATCCAGCCAGTTTCCTCTTTCAGTGTTATGTAGCTAATAAGTGGCAGAGCTGGGACCAGGACTCAGGCTGGTCTAAGACCAAGACCAATCTCCTAACCATTATACTCTCTTGCTTCCTCATAGCCTATTTTTTTTCTAACCTTTAGGTTTCCAAATATTGAATTTGAGAATACAAATTATTGCAGTTCACTTGGTTAATCCCAGACCCAGATACTTAAGTTAATGTCACCTTTGTGGAGTGTTGCCTGTTCTGGGATTTCATTTACTCTCAATCATCATTTTACTCTTCTGTGTTTTCAAAATCATGGTCATTGATAGAGGAGAAAGAAGCAAAAGAACTAACAGAGTCTGCTTTTTTTTGGTTAACATTACATTTCTTTCACAATCAGAAGCCTACCCCTTTCTCATTTCATCTTTTTTTTCCTATGAACAGAGCTATATATGTCCCAAATACAATCCATAGAACAAAGAACTTCAAGATAAAATACACTTTCCCTTCTTCTCCCAAATAGTTCTCCACTGCAATTCTACCAGCAGCTTCATGGATTTACTAATCCATAGAGTTCCTTCTCTCTTCTCAGTTCTACTCAATTTCTTTTTAAGTACCTATACCCTTCCACATAGTATTATATTTGCTTCATATAATAGCAAGTAATGTTTTTCCTCCTTCATCTTATCAACTTCTATATCTGTTTATGCTGACTGTAAAGTGGACTATCTCCCAGTTCGAGGATAAGGAGAGAGGGGGGCTTGATATCTATGTTTTTGTTGAAATAAAATCACAAATATGAGTCACTAGTAAATAAATAGTTAATCAACTCATGTATTTGTGGGTTAAATAAAATCATGTTGACTGGATATAAGTCAACTATTTAGAACATTAATATGCAACAATAGCTAACAACCTTGTTTTATGTACCATGTGTGAGGTATCAAAATAAGTCCTTTACCTGAATTATCTCATTTTATTCTTACACAACCCTTTAAGATGAGTATTTTAACATCCCCACTTTAAAGATGAGAAAACTAAGGCTTAGGAAGTCTAAAAGATAACCCACAGCTAGTAGGTAGCAGAGCCAGCATTTAAAACCAGGTCCCTTTGGTTTTGGAGCTTACACTTTTAACCATACCCTGCAACACTATCCCTTTGCTACGTGGAATATGTTAGCCAATGGAAATGGGTCTTGTGACATAAAGCCACTCACATACAATACTGTCACATGAATTCTGAGAAGCGGACTTCCACTTTCAGTAAGTGTGGGTATCTTGGGGCTGATTAATGCTCTTGCCAAAAATAACTTAGAAAGCTGAATACAATCTTTTAAAAATTATTTTCCATGCATCGGAGAGTCACTGAAGTGAAGGAGACTGGGGGGCTGAGATCCTAAGGACGGAGGACCCATGTAGACGTGAGCTGTCTTTGTGCAGCTACATTAACCCTTGTGGCATTTGCTGATTCTGGGGACCAGTTACGAGCTGAGAATCTGGGCTCTGCATAGGCAAAAACTTCTGGGGACGTAAGACTGGCAGAGTTTTGGGAATTTTTCATGTACACTTGAAGGACCAATTATTTTGATGAGAATGACAGGACAGAGAAGTGGGCTTATCCCACTGCCTGGTTTCCTCTAAAAAATTCCTCAAGTTTTGAAGCTAGGCAGAGCAGAAAGTTAACAGTGAGCAGACATCTCAGAAAGGTCAAGTAGACCTCCACTGTTCTTATTCCTTCTGCTAAGTAAAACTAAAAGCCCAAGCCAGTATATACAAATAAGACAAACCTAAGGTGTCTTATTTGTATATACTGGCTTGGGCTTTTAGTTGAAAACGTGGAAAGAGGAAGGCAAATGAGTTAGGGACCTCAAGACCTAACAAATGACATGTTTATAAATTCCCTAGGTTTGTTTTTATTGTTCTAGTTTTCTGTTAGTTTGTTTGTTTGCCTCATGTATTCCATAACTGGTGCTGAAGAAGCCAGCAATCCAGAAATGCCAATGAGCACAGACAAAAAGAAGTTTCAACAGAAACTTGTTCCCTCTAGCTGAAGAGCCAGGAAAGGGCAGCCTCATAAGACAGGAAACACGTAGCTAATAATCACTCGACTTCAGCCAAACACTACAGAAAAAAACACCCACGGACTTACCCTCCCTCACTCACACCAGCAAAGACCAAGTGGGGAGTCCAGACATCACCCTGGCAGGCTATCATGAGGTGACCCAAGGAAGGAACTAAGACTTGAATCCCCACTGGCTGGTGTGAAGAAGTCCCTTCTTCTCTCACAGCGTCAGTGGTAACCATGTGGGGAGGCTAGATGTTCACCCCACATGGCAGCCTCGAAACACCCTACTTTGGGTGTCAACAGAAGCCAAATGGGAACCTGAACTTCTCTCCTCCAGCTGGCAATACTGAGGCAAAAGGGAGTGTCAGAGAAATTCAGGTAATGCAGGAGGTTTAGATGAGATTCAGAGTATTATAACATCAGATGACGCTATATAGATTCTCACTGAAAATCACTTGTCATATCAAGAGCCAAAAAGATCTCAAACTGAATGAAAAAAGACAATCAGTAGATGTCAACACTGGGATGACAAATGTGTTAGAATTACCCAACAAAGATTTTAAAGTAGTCATCATAAAACTGTTTCAATAGTATATGAATAGAGAATCAGAGACTTGTGGGATTATAACAAAATATCTAATATTTACGTCATTGGAGTTCTGGAAAGAAAAGAGAAAGAGGGCAGGACTGAAAAAGTACTCAGAAAAATAATGGCTGAAAAAATCTGAAATTTGGCAATAGACAAGAACATACAGACTCAAGAAGCTGATTAAACTCCAAGTGGGATAAAAACAATGAAATCCACACCAAAACAAACCATAATTAAACTTCCGAAAACTAAATATTTTAAAAACAAAAGATTATAAAACAAAGATTACAAAACAAATGACAACAAATTTCTAATCAGAAAACAAGGAGGCCTAAAAGAAGTGGCAAGATATTTTTCAAATGCTGAAAGAAAAGAACTGTCAAATCAGAATCTTTTTTTTTTTTTTTGAGAGGGAGTCTCACTGTGTCACCCAGGTTGCAGTACAGTGGTATGGTCTTGGCTCACTGCAACCTCTGCCTCCCGGGTTCAGGCGATTCTCCTGTCTCAGCCTCCCAAGTAGCTGGGATTACAGGCGCCCGGCTAATTTTTGTATGGGGTTTTACCATGTTGGCCAGGCTGGTCTCAAACTCCTGACTCCAGGTGATCCACCCACCTTGGCCTCCCAAAGTGCTGGAATTACAGGTGTGAGCCACCACGCCTGGCCATATCAGAACCTTATACCCATAAAAATGAGCAAGCAAACAAGTCTTCAGGATTAAGGGAAACTGAAGACACTGTCAGATGAAGGAAAACTAAGAGGATTTGTCACCAACAGATCTACCCTAAAAGAATGGCCAAAGGTTGTTTTCTCTGTAGAAAAAAAACAATAAAAGAAGAAACTGAAACATCAGGAAGGATGAAAGAACACAGTAAGAAAAAAAAAGGGTAAATACAATAAACTTTCTTCTCCTCTTGAGTTTTCTAAATAATGTTTGATAGTTGAAACTAAAACTATAACACTGTTTGATGTGGCTCTTAATGTTTGTCGAGGAATATTTGAGACAATTATAACAAAATATCTAATATTTACATCATCGGAGTAAATGTCAGGGGCAAGGAATGTAAAGGCAGGTAAGGTTTTTATACTTCATGCAAACCGGGAAAATTATGACACCAATAGACTATGATAAGTCATGTATAGAAAATGCAGTATTTAGAGCAACCATTAAAAACTATGCAAAGAAATATACTCAAAAACACTATAGATAAATCAAAATAAAAAATTTTTTAAATGTTTGCTACCCACAATAAGGAAGGAAAAAGAAAACAGGGAAAAGAGAAGCAGAAAGAACAAACAGAAAATGATAAATTTAAACAACAGACTTAAGTCCTAACATATCAATAATTATTTTGAACACAAATGATCTAAACACACCAACTAAAAGGCAGAGATTGGCAAATTAGGAACCATGACCTAAACACAGGTTGCCTAAGGACATTCACTTCTAATATAACAGCATAAGCCAGTTGAAAGTCAAATCATGGAAAAAGATATATTATACAAACATTGACCCAAAAAACAAAAAGCAGGACTGACAACATTAATATTAGGTAAAACAGACTACAGAGCAAAGATAATTACCAGAGACAGAAAGGGACATTATATGGTAATAAAAAGGTCAGTCCACCAAGAAGACTTGGCAACTCTAAATGTAAATACACCAAACAATGAGGCTGCAAAATATGATAGAACAAAAAAGAGGAAAAGACAAATCTACAATTATAGTTAAAGACTTCAACACCCCTCTTTCAACAAGTGACAGAACAATTTGACAGAAAATTAGCAGGTATATAGAACTCAATCACACCATCAATCAATAGGATCTGATATTTCTAGAACATTCCATCTGTGATGATTAATACTAGCTGTCACCTTGACTGAATTGAGGGATACCTAGAAGGCTAGTGAAGCCTTGTTTCTGGGTGTAACTATGAGAGTGTTTCCAGAGGAGACTGACATGTGAGTCAGTGGACTGAGAGAGGAAGACCCATCCTCTGTGTGGATAAACATCTAATCCACTGCGAGTGCAGCCAGAAAAAAGCCAGGCAGAAGGAGGAAGATATCCAGCTTGCTCTTGCTTCTTCTCTGTCTCCCTTCTAGGGAAGAATTCTTTTTTTCTCCTCCAGCCCTTGGACATCAGACTCCAGGATCTTTGGCTTTTGGACTCTGGGGCCTGAACCAGCAGCTTCCCAGTAGTCTCCCAGGGGCTCTCAGGCCTTTGGCCTCAGACAGGAGCCGGACTGTTGGTTTTCCCAGTTCTGAGGCTTTTGGACTTGGACTGAACCACATGACTGTCTTCCCAGGGTACCATACTTAGCAGTTTCTCTACTCCTCCAGCTTGAAGATGGCCTATCCTGGGCCTTCATCTTTGTTATCATGTGAGCCAAAGTCCCCTAATAAGCTCCCTTTCATATGTATCCCATTGTTCTATCCCTCTGGGGGACTCTGAGTAATACACTATCCAACGACATCAGAATATACATTCTTCTCAGATGCTCATGAAACATATACCAAAATGGACTGTATCCTGAGCCATAAAACAAGTTTCAACCAATTTAAAAGAATTAAAGTCATATAGAGCATGACTTCCATGTCTTCCATTCCTTCCACAATGGAATCAAACTAAAAATCAATAATAGAGAGATAACAGGAAAATTTCCAAGCACTTGGAAATGAAACAACACACTTTTAAGTAATCCACAGTTCAAAAAGGAAGTCTCAGGGAAAATTGTTTAAAATGCCTTGAACCAAATAAAAATTAAAATACCACACACCAGAAGTGGTGAGACACAGCTACAGCTGTAATTACGGCACAAAATGTATACTAGAAAGCCTCATATCAATAATCGAAGTTCCCATCTGAAAAACCTAGAAAGAGAACAGCAAAATAAACCCAAAGCCAGTAGGAGATGAGAAATAATAAAGATAAGAACAGAAATTTAAAACTGAACAATGAAGGGAAAATAAGAGAAACAAAGAGATGGCTCTTTTTTTTAGAAAAGATCAACAAAATTGGCAAACCTCTAGCAAGACTGACAAAGAAAGAGAGATGACACAAATTGCTGATATCAGGAATGAAACAGGAGATATCACTACAAACCCTACAGACATCAAGAGGATAATAAATGCTATGAACAGAACTCTACATACATAAATTTGACAATTGAGTGAAATTGACCACTTCTTCCAAAAATACAAACTACCACAACTTATTCAATATGAAATTGGTAATTTGAATTATCTATAACTATTATGAAAATTGAATTCATAATTTAAAACCTTCCAAAGAAGAAATCTCCAGGCACAGATTATTTCACTAGAGATTCTACTAAATAGATTATAGAAAATTAACACCAATTCTACACAATTTTTCCAGAAAACAGAAAAGGAGAGAGCATTTCCTAATTCATTTTATAAAACTAATATTCTAGTTTCAAAAGACAAAGCCAGTACACAAAAAGAAAATGATATACACAATATCTCTCATGAATATAAAAGCAAAAATCCTTAACAAAATATGAGCAAATATAATTCAACAATATGTATTTTTTAAATTTACATACCATGACCAAGTAGGCTTTATTCTAAGAATGCAAAGATATTTCAATAATTGAAAATCAATCAACATTAACATAACCATAGTAACTGGCATAAAGGAAAATACCAGGATGTATAATAATTTGTCTGGTCTTTGTCCTTGCTTCCTGGGAGGGATCTTCTACACCCTTCTTATTACCAGAAATTTCCCTGATGATATTCCCTTTGTTATTCATTGCAGAACTAGGCCTGTGCATTAAAAGAATGCTCACTAGAAAGCTTCAGGTTGGGGGCTGGACATGCCAGAAAGACCAACATCTGATTAGAGGTTTGGAACTTGGAACCGTGTGATATCATCCCAACCTCCCAATGTTCAAAGAGGACAGAGAAGCTGGAGATTGAGTTCAATAATGTGGTAAATAATTCCATCATTTATGCTGACATAATAAAACTTCAATAAAAACTCTGGACACTAAAGTTTGAGCATCCTAGTTAGTGACCATATTATGTGCCAAGAGGGTAAGACATTTTGATTTTCCAGGAAGTGAACACAGAAACTCTATATTAATAACCCTCCAAGACCTTGCCTTCTGGATGTCTTCTTCCTGCTGGTCCTAATATGTGTCTTTTATAACAAAACTTTAATCATAAGTGTAGCACTTTCGTGAGTTCTGCAAGTTTTTGTTCTACTGACTTATTAAACTGGAAGAGGTAGGAGGAGCCACTACCAATTAGTCAGAAGTGTGGATGGCCTGAGAAACTCAGAACTCATGATGGCATCTGAAGTGAGAGCAGTCTTGTTGGGGACTGTGTCATAAACCTATGAAGTTTACACTAATTCTGGGTTACTACTGTCAGAATAGCATTAAAATACTGCATATTATTATATCAATTGATGCAGAAAAAGCATTTGACAAAATTCAATATCCTTTCATGATACTGTCAGAAAAATAGAAATAGAGAGAATTTCAACTTGATTTTTAAAAAAATCTGCAAACAAACAACAAACCCTGCAGCTAACATAATGCCTAACAGTGAAAGACTAAATGCTTTTCCTTTAAGATTGAGAATGAGGCGAGGATGTGCACTCCCACCACCCATATTCAATATACTGTTAGAAGTTCTGACTAGTATAGTAAGTCAAGCAAACACTATACAGTTAGAAAGGAAGAAATAAAACATTCCTTATTTGTATGTGATACTATTGTTTTTGTAGAAAATCCCAGGAACTTTTACAATAAGAGATGTTAGCAAAGTTACAAGATATAAACATACAAATATTAATTATATTTCTATATTGTAGCAATGAACACACACACACTGAAATTAAAAATATAATACCATTTTCAATTGTTCCAAAAATGAAATATTTAGGTGTAAATCTAACAAAACATGAACAGAACTTGTTACTGAAAACTACACAATAATGATGAAAGTAATCAAAAATGATCTAATAAATGGAGAAACATATTATGTTCATGGATCAGAAGACTCAACATAGTAAAGATGTCCATTCTCCCCAAGTTGATATACAGATTTCCTATCGAAATCCCAGCAATAATGTTTTGTAGGCACAGACAAGCTTATTCTAAAATGTAAATGGAAATGCAAAAGAACTACAATAACTAAAATAATTTCAAAAATGAATAACGTGGGAGAAATCTGTCTACTCTATTTTACAACTGTGAGGTATTGTCAAAGGGGTAGACACGTGCATCAATGGAACAGAATAGAGAACTTAGATACAGGCCCACAAAAATATGCTCAATTGCTTTTGACAAGATGCAAAAGCAATTCAATGAAGGAAAGATACCTTTTTCAACAAATGATGCTGGAGCAACTGGACATCTGCAGGCAAACAAATGAAATTCAACCTAAATCTCATACCTTATGCAAAAATTAACTCAAAATAGTCATAGAGTTAAATTTAAAACTTAAAACTATAAAACTTTTAGAAAACCTACTAGCAGAAACTCTTTGAAATTTAGGGCTACACAAAGACTTCTTACACTTGACACTGAAAGCACAGTTCATAAAAGGAAAAATTGATAATTTGGACTTTGTCAGAATTTAAAACTTTTGCCTTGAAAAATGCCCTTTTTGATTTGAAAAAAAAAGAAAGACAAGCTACAGAGTGGCAGAAAATAATGGCAAATCATACATTCAACAAAGGACTAATATCTGGATTAAAAGAAAAAAAAAATCTCAAAGCTCAACAGTAAAAGCAAATAATCCAGACAGAAAATGAACAAAAGATATAAAGAACAGCTAGATTTTTTGTGACTGGTTTTGCCCTATGCGTGGTCAGCAGAAGTGGTATGTCCCTTCTAGTCAGAGTAGTTAAGAGTGGGTGTAAGATTTCATATTTCCTCTCTTTCCCTTCCTAAAAACCATATATTGAAATTCTGGTATCACAAAATGAAGTGGCCTGAATCTGATTCACCTCATTAAGAAGAGATTCTCTTGTGAGTTGATCAACTTACAATGACATTACATGAGTAAGAGATAAAGTAATGGTGTTTCAGGATCTCGGGGTGTCAGTTTTCTGGCTGGAAACCTCTGTGGCTGTGGCACCTTTGTCTGAGTCCTGTGTCCAGAAGGAGGTGCACAGACAATTGAAGGGTGAACAAGAAGAAGATGAGTTTTACTGAGTGTTACAACAGCTCAGAGGAGACCCACCATGGGCAGCTCCTCTCTGTAGCAAGTCTTCTGTCAAGTGTTCAGTTCTCAGTAGAAAGGAGGCCCTGGAGGGGTAGCTCCTCTCTGCAACTGGTCAACCAGATGTTTGCAGCTCTCAGCAGAGAGGAGGCCCTGGAGAGGGTGGCTCCTCTCTGCCAGCAGGTCATCTCTGCAGCTCTCAGCAGAGAGGGTAGCTCCTCTTTGCAACTGGCTAATCCATCATCTCCAGCTATCAGCAGAAAGGGTACTCCTCTCTGCTGCTGGCCATCCAGTCCTCTCTCCACTCTCTTCATCCTCTGGCTGTCCTCTGCCCTGCTCTGGCTGACCTCTGCCCTGCTCTAGCTTAGCCCAGGGCTTTTATGGACTTCAGAGGCAAGGAAGTACATGCCAGTTGGCCCATGGGCAGCCATGGGCAGGTCAGAAGAAACACCGTGAGTCCCCACTGTAGTCAGTGGGACTGGCAACCAAGACCCCAGCCTTCAGACTCTTCCTGGCCTGAAGGTGGGGACTTACTGGGGATCCGCCCCATCCTGCTGAGTAATCAATCTGCCTTCCACTGCCATTCATGACTCCTGGCCCTTGGCCCTAATCCCTGCTCTGAGACTGGAGCAGGCACTGGGAGCCAGCACAATGGTAGCAGCCACTGTCAACAATGGTGTGTTAGGTGACTATAATTTCTGGAATTATTTGTTATTGCAACCAAAATCTATTCTGCACTGACAAATGTAATGGATAAACTATGATATAATAAATTAATAACCATTTCTATATAATTGGACAATTATATTACTTTGTTTTCCACAATTATTTATAATTAGTGATGTTGCAATGGCTCTCTCCATTTATGTACATATTTAGTGAAAGTTTTTCATTGGAGTAGAGCAGAAGTGAAGATTATTTCTTTACAAGTATTTCTTCAGAGTATTACCGGGTAAAAGAGAATAAAGGTTTCTATTATTCTGCACATCAGTGCCTGTCATTTGGTCAACATGACTTCGTTGAATTAATACTTTCTAATACTGGCCACCACCAATTTTGCCAACTCTTACTATTACCATGTTTTTAGCAAAGTTAATGGGCATAAAGTGATTCTTTCCTGATATTGTCATTTGCATGGCTTTGGTCAAAAGTGAGATTGAGCATTTGCTCATATGTTTGTTTGCTCATTGTAGTTCTTATTTTATGAATTTCAAGAACAGAGAGGTTTATATTTGAGATGCAAAGCAGTAGATTGGCCTGATGATGTCACTTCTGTTTGTTGGCTTCCCCCAAATAGCAATCAGTCATACTGGAAAGTGAAAAGTATACTACCACTTTCTCTAATTCTTTACCTGGAACAAAGCCAACTCTTGCAGCTGAGGTTAGCTTTAATTAACCCTTTCAGCTGAGATTCTCCAATGTTCCCACATTGTGTTCATCCAAATGTTTAATTAACTGTGGTGATGATTAATTAATGGGCACCAGTTCTGCCATCTGGAACCAGCTCCCTCTACCTCCCGGCCTTCTCACTTCTCCAGTTCAGTTAAGATCTCTATGAATGCACTTGTCTTCTTTCTCAACCAAACATCTTATTTTTCTCCCTCTTTCTTTTTATTGTTAATACTTAGCAGAACTGAAGGTAGGAAAACTGCTGCCTAGGAGAAGCCTAGGAGAATTCAATTAGATTTTCTGCATCAATGCTACCAAGTTTTGTTACCTCACTGAGTGGGCCAATCCTTTATTGCCAAACCCCTGAAGTCATTTATTTGCTTCTGTTGTCTATGAGTCATAGTATAGTGTTTATTAGCAAGTATGAAACCCCTCCTGAATAACCACAAGGCTTTTCTTCCTTCAACCAAGGTCCACTTTCCCAGCCCTGCTTCTTATAACATAACTTTTAAAAAAATAGAAGTGGGGCCTTCCCATGTTGCCCTTACCTCAAGAAATCTTCCTGTTTCAGCCTTTTAAAGTGCTGAGATTACAGGTATAAGCCACCAGGTCCAACCAATTCTACTCACACCCTGACCTTACATCACTATGTGCATTTATATAAGCTGGTCCTTCTGCCTGGAATATCCTCTCCTACCTTTTCCACCTGATATTCCACCTCTCCTTCTTTAGGGCACACTCTCAGGACAACACATATGCAAGGGCTTCCCTGCTTTCGGGGTCCAGAGCTTGTCATTCCCTTCCCCACTTTCTGTAAGACATGCCACCACTGTGGCACCTTCTCATGGCATAACTCTCTCTTCCTCCAGATTATAAGTCATCAAGAACATATCATCTCTACCTTTTTTTTCTTAGCATCTATGACAGTGAATAGAAGGAATGTAATAGTTTTTGTTCAATGAATGACACCAGGTCAAGCCAGTTAGCAAAAATTTGTCACTTCCAACTTCTAACTGAGCCAGACATCCTCCCTAAGCAGTCATCGAAAACAAAACCGAAGTGATCCTTTTTGAGCAAAAGCATCCAGAAAAACATGACAAAGCATGGGGCAAGTTACACGTGCTTTGATGTGGGGCTTAGTGTCGGTATTCCAGACTCTGTGTGGTCTTCATTTCACCCATCAACCTCACCAGGACCTTTGGCATTCTGAATTGCTGTCCATTCACATGGGGAAGGGGTCTGACCAAGTCTGTGCATGCTTTGAAGAAGTGCTAGATTCGGGACTGAACTGAATCTTACCATCCCTCATAACCTTCATAAAACTTGAATTGCTTTCTAAAAGCTGAGGATGATTCTTATGCTTCTGTGGCATTAAACATATAATTGGCCTTTTCAGTTAAAATCACATATGTTGATAAGGCTTTAATGATCTGGCTGAGTGCCGTGGCTCACGCCTGTAATCCCAGCACTTTAGGAGGCTGAGGCAAGCAGATTACTTGAGGTCAGGAGTTTGAGACCAGCCTGGGCAATATGGTGAAACCCCATCTCTACTAAAAATACAGGCTGGGCATGGTGGCTCACACCTATAACCTCAGTACTTTGGGAGACAGAGATGGGCAGATCGCTTGAGGTCAGGAGTCCAAGACCAGCCTGGCTAACATAGCAAAACCCAGCTACTCAGGATGTTGAGCCAGGAGAATCGCTTGAACCCAGGAGGTGAAGGCTGCAGTGAGCTGAGGTTGCACCACTGCACTCTAGCCTGGGCAACAGAGTGAGACTCTGTCTCACTGAAAAAAAAAAAAATTAGCCAGGCATGGTGGTGCACAACTGTAATCCCAGCTACTCAGAAGGCTGAGGCAGGAGAATTACTTGAACCCAGGAGGTGGAGGTTGCAGTGAGTCAAGTTTGAGCCCCTGCACTCCATCCTGGGCAGCAGAATGAGACTCTGACTCAGAAAAAAAAATCTATAGTGTTTCTCCCAGATTAATTTGGTTGATGTTGGTTGTTTCAGCACTTTCACAGCCTGAGGCGTCTTGATCTGACCTATGTTACAGGTGGGGCTTACACAGTGAGGGCCTCCACCTACCTGTTTGAGTAGGGCAGTTATAAAATGCTACTCCTTGGATACACCATGGAATACTACTCAGCCAAAGAAAGGAACAAAACGATGTCCCTTACAGCAACTCGGATGGAGTTGGAGGCCATTATTCTAAGTGAAGTAACTCAGGAATGGAAAACCAAAAACCGCATGTTCTCACTTATAAGTGGGAGCTAGGCAATTAGTCAGCAAAGACATACAGAGTGATATGTGATATAATGGACTTTAGAGACTCAGAAAGAGGAGGGCAGGGGGAGGATGTTAGATTAAAAACCACAGTAGGTACAACGTACACTACTCGGGTGAGTGCTGTACTAAGACCTCAGCATTCACCACGATATAATTCACCCGCGTAAACAAAAAACCACTTGTACCCCCAAAAGCTACTGAAATTGAAAAAAATAAAACAAAATGCTACTCCTTGTAGCTTATTAACTGCTCAGACTCCCAGAATCATTTAGACAATAGAAATCATTGAAGAGATATTGGAGGAAGGGGAAACAGAAAGAAGAGAGAAATTTAACCCCTTTTCAGGAAGCAAGGCTCTACCTAGAAACAAAGGTAAAGGTATGATTAATAGGGGCAAATTACCACTAACAATCCAAGTCTCACCCGGAAGACCAATGATTTAACATCCTTGGCTAGGGTCGTTAAAATCTCCTTGACACAAATGGAAAGCTTCAGACACTGAGGAGGGCACTCCCCTTAAGGGGCCCCATACCCTAGCAGGGGACTGCTGGGGAACAAAGGTATCTCCCAACCTAAATGAGGAGCCTGGGTTTTGTGCTTGGTATCTCATCCTACGATCAGGTTTTAACAGCCTCAGTCATTAGGAATGAAACTTCCCAGGAGCCTTTTTCCAGAAATGGGGTGTGTTAAGTTCCAGAAAGTTCAAGTCAATATGATGGACCATTAACTCCATGTTTTTGTTTATAGTTAAGTGGGAATGAGTAAGTAATGCCCTTCATCCAGAAATTCTTAGAACACAGGGTGCAGAAGGCGTTTAGAGCTGTCCCCCTCGTGTGAATCTGCTGCGTTATGACTGTGCCTTTTGTGAACTTTGGGCTCTGCTATATCCTAAGCTGCTGTGCTAATGAGCTTGCACATCTAAAGAAACATGGAGCCTGAGATGAGAAAACCACAAATGCAGCCACAATTTTATGAGTTCACTGGTAACAGAATGTCCAACTAGCAAAAATAGTTTTAAGTGGCACTTTGTTCAAGAGAATAACAAAATAACAGAATAGCACTGACCATATGTGACAGAATCTGAGGACTGGATGGACTGGAATATTTAAAGACTCAACTGTGTCACTGTTCACATCTCAGACATTTGAATACTAAATAAAACATGCATGAAAAACCCCAGTTTTTCTCCATCCTAAATAAATCAATGATCTATCAGTTGTAACAGGGCGGTTGGCTTGTGAGGGCTTTTTTTTTTTCATTTTCCAAACTTTCTGATATGTTGTTTTACTGTTTTGCTAATAATAAGAAAAAGATAAATTCACCTAGCAACAAATTAACACAAACACTCATCACATGTTTTTAAACAATGGCATATATAACTAAAAAGATGAAAAGATATACTGTGTTTCCTTAAGTAGCGTAACAGTGAAATTCTTGATGCTCTGCAAACTTCCTCAGTCAGGTGCCAACCTCAGGCAAACTGGATAAAATATACTGGTACCTTAAAAATTTTGTAATTAGATGTCGCATAAATATTATCAATATTCTTGACTGTTGTATAATTGTTTAAATGCAATCAATCATGCATGTGTAATTGCTCTCAACTCCACTTTTTCATGTGTCTTAGTCTGAGGCTAAATAATTTTTTTTTTTTTTTTTGAGACAGAGTCTCACTCCGTCACCAGGTGCCAGGCTGGAGTGCAGTGGCACGACCTCAGCTCACTGCAGCCTCCGCCTCCCAGGTTCAAGCCATTCTCCTGCCTCAGCCTCCCGAGTAGCTGGGACTACAGGCATGCGCCACCAAGCCCAGCTAAATTTTTTTGCATTTTTAGTAGAGACGGGATTTCACCATGTTGGCCAGGATGGTTTCGATGTCTTGACCTCGTGATCCGCCCGCCTTGGCCTCCCAAAGTACTGGAATTACAGGCGTGAGCCACCGTGCCCGGCCAATAATTATTATTTAAAGACCTTATCTTTTTTTAAAATTCTGGTAAAATATACATAACACAATTTAGCATTTTAACTGAGTGGAAAAGGATGGCCCAGAAATGAAAAAGGTGGCAGTGGGGGCTCTGATGCTTGTCAATGCCTTTCCTGCCTAGTGTGATGTCCAGCACACCTTGAAGCAGACTGCCATCTTTCATGCAGGGATGACAGCAACTCCATTCATCTCCTACACGCACTTCCAAGGCTCAGAAATAAAAGCCACTGGCTGTGATTTACAGAGAGCCCGGAGAAAGAGGGGAGGTTTTTTGGCCAAGAATCTCAGCAAAGCAGAAAAAACAAGAAGTTTTTCTATGCTTTTCTTTCCACTTTCAGTTTGCAGGGCAGAAAGCCCACCCACCCTTCTTTGTTTCAAGCAGGCACTGAGAAAGAAGGCAGCCCAGCAAGGTAAACCAAAACAAGTAAGGGCTCTGCAATGCTCACCTCCTCAGGTGCTCAGACTCAGTGGGCACAACTGCTGGGAGCTGGGAGGCCAGAGATAAAAGGGATGAAACTCATTATACACAGACAAGGAGACCAGATGCTGTGGTCTGAATGCTCATGTACCCCCAAGAGTCTTAACGTTGAAATGCTAATTCCAAGGTGATGGTATTAGGAGGTGGGGCCTCGGAGAGATGATTAGGGCATCAGGGTGGAGTGCTTGTGAATGGGTTTATGCCCTTATAAAAGAGACCCTAGAGAGCTCCGTCACTCCTTCCATCATGTGAGGACACAGTGAGAAAACACCATCAATGAACCAGGCAACTGTCCTCCCCAGATGCCAAACCTGCTGATGCTTTGATCTTACACTTCCCAGCCTCCAGAACAATGAGGAACAATTTTTTTCTGTTGTTTATAAGCCACCCAGTCTGATGTATTTTGTTATAGCAGCCCAAATGGACCAAGACATCAGCACATGCCTGCCCCTAGGAACTCCTAAAATTTCAGAATGTCTAAATGTATCATTGTAAGATGACACCCCAACCCGGACCCTAAGACTCACATCCACGGCTACATTCTGAGAGGCCTCGTGCCTCCTCTCCAAGCTCCTGCGTGGCTCGTCCGTTCCCACCCTCCCATCCAATAGCACACTGCTGGCTTTGTCTCGGTGACCTGTGCAGCACCTCACTGGGCCTCCCCTCACCACTCTCCTGTCATCCTGGCACCATTGTGGTGGATGCTCTTGAGGACTGCCACCCTCTAGCCCTCCTTTGTCATTGTCAACTGTGGATCTTCTGATTACCACCCTTCTTCCCAAAGGCACCTGACTCACAGTCATCTTCTCCCTCCACCCTCCTCCCCACCCCTCATTCCTGCCATTATGCTAAGTGACTTGGCCATGTGTAAGAATGACCCCCGAAACCATGTCAGCCTCCTGGTCTTGACTTCCCATGTCAAATGGCTTTTCCCTACCTTCGGCACACAAGCCCAAGCTCCCCCTGAGGCTGTGAAGCTGCTGCTAAGGAACTCACAGCCTCAGAGTCCTGCCTCCCTCAGGCATTGCTCCCAATTCTTCACCTGCTTCACCCCTGCCTGCCGGCATCCACCTTTGACTACTGGAAAAATTCCAAGAGGATGGCCCAGAGGCCAGCCCTGACCTCCCCAAGCCTCTGAACCAAACACAGCACCTGCCTCATCAGGCTTCTGGTCACATGCCCCATTTTCTTAAGTTGAATACACTCCTGACTGATGCAGGGCCTCTGCAAATTCATTAGTGTCATGAGGGCATGTGGGCTTTGTTTTAAGTTGGTACAGTGAGAGACACAGGCACAGAAATGACTGCCACGAAGAAAGAAGTTTGTATTCACAGTTCCCTAGAAACAGGAGTTATAGCACAACACACAGAGAAGGAATGGGTGAGGCAGGGCAGGCAGATTTAGAATTGGCTAGTTTGAATAATTTCAGGGCTGTGCAGCATAGGGCCTGTCCCTGGTTGTCTGGTACCTAACCCTGGGGTGATTAAGGGATAGTGTCCCAGAGTGTGAGAGCTCCATATAGGAGGTGGTCGGGAGTGGGAGCTCTGAATGGATGGGTTTGCATTTGAAAGGTGTGCTCCTGGGTGAATCCTTTACTGCCTGTTGATAGAGGGAAGTCTCCTAGGGTCAGCAAGGCCCCATAATGAATACAGTGGTCATTTTCTCAATTGGGTCATCATTGGACAATACCTGCTTGTTATGCCTCTAAAACGACTCTGATCTCCTCACTATGCTTCCCTGAATCAGATCATCACTGTTCCAGTATTTACTATGGGCCTCTAACTGGCTTTCCTATTTTCTCTGTTGCTGTTCCCAATGCAAGCAAACAGACCTTCCTAAAATGTTATTTGGATCATGTTATAGCCCTGCTTAAAACTCCTTGATAGCTTTCCATTGCTTTTAGGATAACTCCAAGCACACTTAATTTCCTGTGCATCTTTTGTCTTTTCTACAAAACGGAAATAATAAAATAATACTTAACTTGCATGAAGAGGCTACATTGTATAATTTCTTGACATCTCTTCCAGGTCAGAGTCAATGATTCGATGACCTAAACATTTCCATCCCCCGCTGCACTGCAGGTGGTGCAAATGGAATGCCTCCCTCCAGCTGGGTCTGTGTTTGTACCCTTCCCTCCATCACTCTGTCCTCCTCCTCTTCCTTTTCTTTCTCATTCTCTCCCACTTCATTTTCAACCAACCTCTTCCTTATCTCAGAACTCTTGGCCAAATTTAATCTCCTTGGATCTTTTTACAGGAGACCCCATCAGTTCTCAATCATCTTTCATGCAAACTTCATTTAAGTATAAATCCCTGCAGAGTAATTATTAGGAATTAGTAAGCCTTTCCATGTGCCAAGCACTGTGTCAAAAACTTTATGTCTTTCAATTCCCATAAGAACATATTTATTTATAAAACAGGTAGATTCAGAGTATAGATGAGAAGGCTGAGGCTTAGATAAGGGAAGTGACTGGCTCCGGGTCACAGAGCAACTGTCTGCTCCCACAGTTCTGTGCCAAGCTCATGCATTTTTAAAGTTTCTGTATGCAGAAGCTGTACACTGGCTATGGGCACTGACTCTCAGGTCTGTTCCTGTCCTCTCAGGTCTGTTCCTGTTTCTACCAGAGTCCCATCAGATCAATAAAACACTACTTTAGTTTCCTTTCTTATGCAAAGGTGCATTAGTCAGAGCTCTTCAGAGGAATGGCGCCAACAGTGTACATGTATATCGAGAGAGATTTGTTTTAAAGAACTGGCTCACATGCTTATGGGGCCTGGTAAGTTCATAAACTGTAGGGCGGGGTGGCAGACTGGAAATTCCAGCAGGAGCGGATGACGTTGCAGTCTTGAGTCCAAAGTCAGCCTGGCGGCAGAATTCCTACCTGTTCAGGGGATCCCAGGCTTTTCCTTTAAGGTCTTCGTCTGATTGGATGAGACCCACCCACGTGATGGTGGGTGTCTGCTTTTCTCAAAGTCTGCTGATTGAAATGTCAATCTCACCTAAAAGAATACCCTCAAAAGCAACATCCAGATGGATGTTTGCCCAAATATCTGGGCATCACGGACCAGCCAAGTTAACACATAAAATCACCCACCGCAGAAGGCTTACGTCAAAACAAAACCAGCTGTCTAGAGAGCTCTGAGTGGAAGGACAGTACTCGGTGAAGACCTGCATCATGAAAACCCTGCATTCGGGCCGGGGTTCCCTCCCCTGTGGGGCTGAGCTCTGGCAACTTCTCACCACGTATATGCTCACTGGGCGCCTGTTGTTTCTCCAGCCGACACCTACACCTGGAGACAGGAGTTCTCATTAAGTCGGTCTGTAACTTTTTCACATGAGGCGGCAGGAACCGCCTCTGGTTCACTCACCTGGTCTATGGATCGACAAACCAGTCCAGAAGCAGTGGAACAATGGCACTATATTTATTAGCTTCTGGTGAGGCAGCTGCTGGTTTCCTTTGAGTCTAATTAGTGAATGACCATGTGAAATTTGATTAGAAGAAGCTGGAGAGGTAAAATTTAAAACTGAGCTGCTTTAACTCTTCTAGGATGCTATGTCGCCTTTGCTGGTACTAACACTGGTAGCTGCTACCAGTTAAATGGTGATACCCTGATTTTGGCCAGTTCCAAATAACTGAGATGAGAGCGCTATTAACTGGCTATTTCATTTTCACCTTGTCAATTGGCTAGGAATTTTGGGAATCTTCTGTTTCTTAGAAACTCTCTGTCCAATGCAGGACACATCCTTATCTAAGAAGGCTCATTTATCTTCTGTTAGGGTTAGCATTAGCTGTCTATATTAGAAAACCCAAATAATAGAGACTTAAACACACAATGATCTATTCCACCACATAAAATTCTGGATGAGGCAGCCCAAAGATGATATGGTATTTCCACAAAGTCATTGGGCACTTTCTTTTCCATCATCCTCAGTACTTGGTTTCCATCTTCAAGGTTACTCCCAGGTCCATGGTGGCTGCTGGGGCTCCAGCCATCAAATCCACCTTTGCAAAAATAAAAAATAAGAAGAGTAGAAATCTTCTCTAGATTTTTGGTCCCCCTTTTAGGAAGCCCTTCCTAGAAGTCCTTCTCAACAACTTTCACATATATCATGTTGGCCAGAGCTCAGTCACATGAGCATAACTTGCTATAAGGTAGGCTAGGTATATTTCCATCCAAATGATACAGGAGTTGTGACAATAAGAAGGTGGACATGGATGGATGCTGGGGAGAAACTGTCAGTCCTGGCACTACTTTTCTTCCTCCTCTCTGTCCCAACAAATCCTGCCTCCAGGTCCCACTAATACTGCTTACATTTCTGCAACTTAAACCATCCTGTTAGTGAACAATTAAGAATGAAATTATCTGATGCCAGAGGCTTGCTTCAAAATAAACAGCAGAGACTAGTAGTGGGTGAGTGCAGAGAGACCACAAGAATCATGATTAAAAGTGGATGATGCATCCATGGGGCTTTATCTTACTGGCCTTTCTACTTTTGTATGTTTAAAATCTTCTGTAATAAATATTTTTTTCAAAAACATACATGTCAGGTTTTCTGGTTTTTATTTAGGCTCCACAACACTGTGAACTCCTCGTAGGTATTTGTTCGATGAATGAACAGATGCTCTTCTTTCTGGAAGTTCTTCTTGCCCTGCTGAAATTCCTTAGCCTCTAAGGCCCGATGCAAACATCACCTCATCTGTGCAGCCCTATTCCTTGCTACTCTCTCCTTATCACTGTCTTGTCATGTTACGACACCATTACTATGGCATTTGTCACATGGATTGTCGTCATCCAGTCATTGGCTCCTCACTGATCATCATGCATTGTCATCGTTAAATTCATTAACGGTTATCTGTCTGTCTCACCAAAAACCTTCCGAATTCTGGGAGAGTGAGCACCATTTCTCAGCCACTTTCTGCCACCTTTGCCTAGCACAGTGCCTGGTATATACAGACAACTGTGAATAAATGCCTGACTTGAAACTGGCTTAAAAGCAAAACCTAGGGTTTAATTGGGCCTTAAAATCACTTAGTCCAATTGACAGACACAATATGTTTGTAGTAGCAGTGAAATGTAGAATTACAGTTCTAGACCTAGAAGCCTTGCTGGTTTAGTTACAGACACTGAAATGATGCTGAAAGTCAATCATCAAAGGGAAAGGAAGAGCGAGTAAGAGAGAGTCAGTCAGCCAACCAAATGTCAGCTGAAAGAGGAGAGGGCTCTCCGAGTTCTGGGAAGGGATAACGTCACGAAAAAGCACCTAGAGTAAAGACAGAGTGCAGGCTGAGTACATTATCTTTTTAATTGTTTCAGGGAACACTTCATGCCAGAGCATTCCAGTAAAATGCATAAACGTGCCTCGAGGGATATGGAGGCTTGACCTGGTCGTTTAGCATTTTAACAGCTCTCACTGTGCCTTCCAGGACAGGGTACCTCTGTCTCCATCAACAGTGCTGTGGGTTTGGGGTGCTCAGATTTCATGACCACGAGCTCCTCAGAGCCTCAGTGCAGACACCGGCCTGCTGTGAGAGAGACTCACATGGGTTCCTTCTCATTTGACAGGTAGAGAAACTGAAGCCTGGAAGAAAATTCAGAGTTCCAGGAAATCTCCCGCAGCTGACCCCAAGTACTTGTGGTAAAGGTTCTTGGCTCACAGGGACAAGCAAAGGAAGACAAAGAAAGACTAGCCTGAGACCAGCATGCATGTATGCAACAAAACCCTTCAACCGGCTGGTCGCTCAGGGCTTCCTCCTTCCCATTAGAGAGTGGGAAATCTCACCCCACAGCAGGCCCATCTCACCTGAGGTGGAGACAGTGGGAGGTGACGAGGACTCAGGCAGGACTTGGGCACCCACAGTGGTTACCGGGGTGAAGAAGAGGAAGCCAAGAGGGAGGAAGTGGGACATCTGCTGGCAATATGGCCTTGCACCTGGCCGGGCAGGACTGTGCTAGATCCTAAGGAGGAAGGAGAGAAGGCAGCCTGCGTAGCCCCAGCTGTGGGCAAAGCATGGGCTATCTCAACACCTTTCTACCCCACTGCTCTCCTCACCTCCAAATCTCAGTCACCATGTTTTTAAACTCTGATTGAGGGTAGTTGTCTTTGCTTCAGCTTACTTTATATTTATGTTAAGATGAAAAATTTGCTATATACAATGGAATATTATTCAGCCATTAAAAAGAACAGAATTCTGTCATTTGCAGCAACATGGATGGAACTGAAGGTCATTATTTAAGTGAAATAAGCCAGGCACAGAAAGACAAATATCACATGTTCTCTCTCTTGTGTGAAATCTAAAAAAGTGAATTTCATGGAGATTGAGTAGAATGGTGCTTACCGGAGGCCAGGAAGGGAAGCAGGGAGGGGAGGATGAAGAGAAGTTGGTTAACAAGTAAAAACGTACAGTTAGTTAGAAGGAATCAGTTCTAGTATTCAATAGTACAGCAGGAAAAGTATAGTTTATCATGATTTATGGTATATTTCAAAATAGCTAAAAGAGAAGAATTATAATGTTTCCAACACAAAGAAAAAATACATGTTTGAAGTGATGGATATCCCAGTCGCCCTGATTTCATCATTACACGTTGTATATGTAAGTCCGGTTGCCTCACCAGGGAGACAGGCACGCCCACCCCTCCCCATCCTGCACTCCACGCCCACCTCTGCACTCGACCCCTGGCTCTGCGCCCGGCACATGCCCCCGCCCCCCCAGCACATGTTCCCCTGAGGGATCCGCGCAGTTCTGCGCAGGGCCCTTGCCCCCGAGCACATGTTCCCCTGGAGGGATCCGGCGGACGTGACCTCAGCCTGCACTGAAAAGCCCGCCCGACCACCTACCCACCAATTCCAAACCACCCTGTACCCCTGCAAACCCGCCCAACCACCCACCTGCCAATTACCACCTGCCCCGTCCCATCCTTTGTCCTCCCAACCTATATGAACCCGCATCTCAGGCAGTCGGCGCAACTTCTCTGGCCCCTCTCTCTCTCCCTCCCCCGGGACCACAGAACCTCACCCGGGAGCTGAGTAAACTGGAATTTAATTTGTCTCGTGCTGGCCTCAGTTTCCTCATTTTAAACTCGGCAATAACCTTACGAGAATAACCTTACAATATACATGTATCAAAATATCACATGTATCCCCCCAACTATGTACAACTATGATAGGCTAATTTTAAAAAATATAAAAACTGTATGTGAACTATTGGAGGAGGCCCTAAGGCCTGCCTCCCTCAGCTCATAAACGGGAGTGAGAGTTCCAGGGCAGTGGCGGGAACCACATCAAGGAGGAGGCAGGAGAAAGCGCCTTCTTCCAGTCATGAAGGACCTTTCAGTGTCAAAACACTGCTCTGCTTTTGGAAAGGAACCAAGTTCTGAAGACCTCTGTACCTAAGGGCAAGCTGTGAAAGAAGAGGCAGGTCGTGGACGGTTAAGGTGCTGCATGTTAAATTACCATCCTTAACACCGGGTCCAGCAGCCTCAGCCAGACCACCAGGAGAAAGGGTGTCCTCTCTGAGAGCCTGGATGGTCCCCCTTGCAGCCAGGACCACACTGTGGGGTCGCTGTCCCCCTGTGAGTAGGTTGATGCAAACCTATCCCCAAAGGCCAAAGAAGCTGAGAAGTTGAAAAAAGAAGCTGAAAAATCCACTTTCTCGGAAAGAGACACTTAATAGGGACTTTACAAACAGAGGCCACATCTCAGGCAGCCATATGACAAGATGGTGGATCCCTGCTCCGTTACCCCCATGACCCAGGTACCACAAAGAATGTGCCTAAGGTAGGACTTACGGTAAATATGTGTTTACAATAACATGACGGTTGTTTTGACATACGGGCAGGAGTTAAGGTAACTACATGAAAGTAAAAATCTTAGAACCCTTCCCTGTACTGGGGTTAATCCGGAGTCAAGAGGGAGGCTGAGCATCCAAGATGGAGCTGCTTTTGTCTCCACGAGGCTGTCCCTGGCACGTGCTGAGGCCTTAACACAGATTTGTCAAGAGCAAGGCAGACCTAGAGAGTGAAAGGAAGTGCAGGATAAAAATATGCATCATTTCTCCCCAGAAAGCAGTCACTTCATCTCTTTGTTTCCTCCCAAGAGAGCACAAATTAACTTGCAGTTTTAATCGCCTTGTGTTTAACTCAGCAATAGGGAGCTCTCTTTGGTGGGAGCAGGGAGGCAAGGTCTTCATCCTTATCAGAGGGTGGCCCAGTTCCAAAAACGGGATCCCACAAGATCTGGGCACACACGGACATGCAACGACACAGTTCAAAGTGTTCCTTGCTGTGTGAACGCAAGGGTTAGGGACAAAGCGAGGCTGCCTTGGTTGCCGCAGTGATAACTCCATGTATCAAAGTCTCCAGCACTGATAGAGGAACAAGGCTTCAAAGCAGTTTCTTGACAAGATTCTCTTGGCAAGAAACAGTGCTGTACTTCTCAGTTGATTTTAATTTTTCTGAGCAGGCGAAGCCTGACCCTTGGTTTGCTAGTTCCATGTCTGATGGGAAGCACTTATTCCACTTCAAAGCCAGAGGCACAAAATCCTATCTGGGGGATAAACTGGCCAAGTGGCTCACTGTTGTCCCCGGAGGGCAGCTGCCCTGGCCTCAGTCCAGGGCTCAAAGGCTGGTAGGCCATTGCGAGAGTGTGTGATGGCTGTGATATTTGTGATATTTCCCCTCCAAATATTAACGTTCATGTTTCATCAGAAGACCTAATGTTTTATTCATATAACTAAAGAAAATATCACATTTGAGAATGATTCCCAAGTTGGTATAAGGAAACCAATGTTCTTTATTCAATCAAATCTGAAGTTTTCCTTCATTGTACATGAAACAATGAGTTCGAGACTCCATTAATGCCTGAGGGCCACTGGCTCACTCCATCCACCCCAGTTCATTACACTGAGTACTGGCTGGATGCTTTTCTCTGAATTTGACACAATCTTAAATGGAGCTCTAGGTGGCTGTCAACGAACCAGGATGCAGTCCCCCATCAGACAGTAACTCTGCCAAAGCCTTGATCTTGGACTCCCCACTTCCCAGCCTCCAGAACTGTAAGCAATAAATGTTTCTTGGTTAAGCCACCCATTTTATGTTAGTTTGTTATAGCAGCCTGAGCTGACCAAAGCAAGACATAGTAATTGTATCTACATGTAGAGATATGGAGACAGTTAAATAGAATAATATTGTACACATAACCCAAGTGACACTGAGACTCTTTACGTGTTTCCTGTCCTTTCAACCAGTCTGAACAGGTTGTCACAGACAAAGAAAACACACACACACACACACACACACACACACACACACATGCACGTATAAAGAGAAGAGGAAGCTTTCTTAAAATCTTCTTTAATCTTCTTTAAATTTCTTCTCTCTCCAACAACTGCCTCATCTCTTTCCACAGCTCTCTTTACCAACCTCCCCTTTTGCCATCAGTGAAAAATAGACTCAAGAGGCATAAGAGTTGATGTGGGCTGACTGCAACCTGTCAGTCCAGAAGAAGTGGTTTGTTGGGATGGACTGGGGTGTGGAAGATATAGATAAAAAGAAGTGGACCGATTTTAAAGGTATAAAGGATGTAAAATGATTAAACTGGTGATTGAGAATGGGGCAAAATATGCTGTCAATCTTCATTATTTGTGGATTCCATATTTGCAAATTTACCTACTCACTAAAATTTGTTTGTAACCCTAAAATTAATATTTATGGTGCTTTCATGGTCATTCACAGAAATGCACAGAGTCCTGAAAAATTTGAGTTGCTCAATGCACACATTCCTAGCTGAGGTGGAGCAAAGTGACGCCCTGCCTTCTTGTTTCAGTTGTTGTACTGCATCAAGTATCCTTTTCAAGGTCTATTTAGTTACACAATTTTTTTTTTGCCTTTTTGTGCTTTTTATTGGTGATTTTGCTGTTTTAAATGTCCTCTCAGAGCAGAGCTGAAATGCTGTCTTTTGTTCCAAAGTGCAGAAAAACTATGATTTCTCTACGGAGAAAACACCAGTGTTAGATAAGCTTTATTCAGGCTTTAATCACAGTGCAGTGAGTTCATTGTTAATGAATCAGCAATGTATATTGAATAAGGTATCTTTAGACAGAAACAAATACACAGCAAGGTTATGTATTGATCAGTTGATAAAAGTGTGATTAGTTGCGCACAGGAACTTAACCCTGTATTTCCTCAAGGAGCAATGGTTTGGTATTCACTAATTCGGTGTTCATGGTGACTTTATAGAACATAACTACTGTGTGAATAAGGTGAATCAACATAACTTCCAGCCAACGTTCTGGCTTGAACAACTGGGTGGATATGGATGTCATTTGCTGAACCAGGAATCACTAGGGGAGGACAAAGTTATTACGCAGGAAGATGATAAAATCCTGGAATTTTCCTCTTCTCCTGGGAGTCCTGGACTTTATTTTGGTGTCATAAACACCTTTTTAGCTGGAAAAGTCCCATCATATTCTGTGATGTCACCCGGATGAAGCAAATCAAGAGATAAATCCAAGATACAGTTGTCCCCCTCCCCGCTAATCTATGGATAATACTTTCTAAGACCCCAGATGAATGCCCAAAACCTCAGATAGTACCAAACCCTATATACTACATATATATGATAAAATTTAATTTATAAATTAGGCACAAAAAGAGATTAGCAACAAGAAGAAGAACAATCATAAAAATATACTGAATAAAAGTTGTGTGAACTTGTTCCCTCTCTCTCAAAATATCTCATTATATTTTGCTCACCTATTTTTGGACCAAGGTTGACCATGGATTACAGAAACCGTATGTATTAGTCCATTCTCACACTGCTATAAAGAAATACCTCAGACTTGGTAGTTTATAAAGAAAAGAAGTTTAATTGGCTCACAATTCCACAGGCTGTACCGGAAGCAAAACTGGGGAGGCCTTAGGAAACTAACAATCACTGCAGAAGGCAAAGGGGAAGCCAGCATGTCTTATACGGCCGAAGTGGGAGGAAGAGAAAAAGAGGGCAAGTATCACACACGTTTAAACAACCAGATGTCATGAGAACCCACTATCATAAGAACAGCAAGGAGGAAATTTACCCCCATGATCCAGTCAGCTCCCACCAGGCCCCACCTCCAAAACTGGGGCTCACAATTTAACATGAGATTTGGGTGGGGCCACAAATCCAAACCATATCCCCATGGAAAGCAAAACTATGGGTAAGAAGGGATTACTGTACTTCACTGAGTCCAACATCTAATATCGTTATACCTCCTGCCTTCTAGCTCTTTGAGCTCCCCAATTTGATCTTCCAAATTCGAGAAGATGGAAACTATAGGGAGATGCCCTCAACAAAATGACAGCTTTGCACATAGAATTTTGTAATGATCCTGGAGTTCACTAACAGCAAATGGGACAATTAAATAGCAGAAGGAGAGGGTGACAGAGATGTGTAGAAGACTGCTGAGTAAGATGAAAGAGATGAAACTGTCCTCAGCCAGGCCAGCATCTTGTGGAAATTAACCTAGGCTGAGTGCCTGGGAGATAGACCAAGAGAAAGGATTTCAGGAGAAGGAAGCATCAATTTGAAATAATAAGGAGAAAAGAAAGGGAGGAAACAAGGGAGAGGGAGAAAAAGAAAGAATGAGAAGAACTTATAAAGAGAATTCAAACCTGCCTGCTGAGCTGAAAGGGTAAGTTTTGTCATTTACCTGAAACTTACCTGGCCACTGTGAGGTTTATCACCTTAGAATTTTTACTTTTTATATTTTTGTTTTTATTTTTTCTAAGAGACAGGGTCTTGCTTTGTCACAGGCTGGAGTACAGTAGTGCAAACATAGCTCACTGCAGCCTCAAACTCCTGGGCTCAAGTGGTCCTCCTGCCTCAGTTTCCTGAGTGTTTCCTGAGTGTTTGAGACTACAAGCATGTGCCACCACACCTGGCTAATATTTTTTTTTGGTGGAGATAGAGTCTCACTTTGTTGTCCAGGCTATTGTCAAGCTCTGGCCTTAAGCAAACCCCCATAAAATTTATTTGTAACCCTAAATTCAATACTCATGGTGCTCTCATAGTCATTCACAAAAATGACCCAAAGTGCTGGGACTGCAGGTGTAAGCCACCATGCCCAGCCACCTTGGGATTTTTCATACTACAATAAAATAGAGCAGGGGTTGGACCAAACCCATGGGCCAAATCTGGCCTACCTTCTGTTTTGGTATGGTCCATCAAATGAGAACGTTTTCTATATTTTTAACAGTTGAAGAAAAAAACTCAAAGGAAGAATATTTCAGGACATGAAAATCATGTGAAGTGTAAGTGTCCGTAAGCGCAGTTTCACCGGAACACCACCAAGCTCATTTGTTTGCCTATTTTCTACAGCTGCTTTCAAGCTGCAACAGCAGAGTTGGGAAGTTGAGACAGAAACCACACGGCCCACAAAGCCTAACACATTTACTGTCTGGCCCTTTACAGAAAATGTTTGCCGACCCCCTAAATGGGAGCTTGTCTTTTAAGCCGTACACTAACTGTATGTTTGGGTACCGCATCATAGGAGAAGAGGGGGCAGGCCAGGGGAGCCAAGGGCAGGAGCTGCATACTGCCTGTATGATTTAAAGGCATGGAGTGTGTGCGTAGGGGATGTGCATGGAGGGGTTGAGGGTGGTGGGTACGATTCCTTAGGCAAGCCCCACAAAGTCAACACTGACTATAAGAGTGGGTATCTTTGCCTTTTTTTAATGGTCAAATGTTATTTTTTTAAGCTACAGAATAAAATAGAATGTTAGAAATCAGTGTAGCATGGTAGGATGGACATCCAGCTCTAAAAGTCCTCTGTTGATTTCTCTTTTAAAGAAATCTTAGTCATTCTTTCATCATCCCAGCTGGGAAGACTGAGACCCCTGCCTGATGTCAAAGCTTGAGGTCATGCTTCTCCCTGCCTGCCTTGGAGTGCAGGCTGGCCCTGCCTGGCCACAGCTGACTCACTAGCTTGGTCTCCTCCAAGTCAGGTAGCCCTGTATTGAGCTGGGCCTTGTGGATCAGACAGACTCACTCCCACAGGCCTGTATTCCACTCTTTCCCATATCCGCTTTCTGTTATTTGACCTTTTGTTTCTTTGCTGTTGAAGTCCAAGTCTCATATAATTCATGCTACGGGAATAAAAAGCTCATCAGTGTCCTCTTCAAGTTCCTCCTCTGTCCTGTCAGCCTCTGCTCACAGAGGTGGCTGCACAGTCCCGTTTGATTTTCCACCTTGCTCCTCTTTGGCCTGGGATCACCTTTATCTGGTTCACCTGTCCAGGCCTTCTCCATCTCTCTCACACACATCTCCCTGCAGCCACATGCTCACACAGAGGACTTTTAATTTATGGATCTCCCTCTTCTTGGAGCTGTTCCCACAAAGGGTTATAATTTTATAAAATGAGCCTCCCACTCCACACTAAAACACTACCAGGTTAGTGAAAACTTTATCTACACATAGAGGTATGTATATCTGTGTAACCAAGAGTCTGTGTGTGTTGGTGTACACATACATGCGTGTCCACATACACGGACTCACATGAATATATGTGGATCTGCCTGCAGGTATGTGCACAGCCCCAGCTAGCTCACATGTCAGCTCAGTGTGTTGGATCAGGCAGTCTCAGCAGCCAGGCTCAGCTCCGAATGCCCATGACACAGGTTTATGATTGATTCGTATTTATAGCGAAAAGAGACCTTAAAAATTAACTTAAAATTTTTACATTTTTATAATAAAGATTACATCTTTAAAAGGATATTTTACCAAATTCCCTTCCTGAATGGTTGGCAAGCTTGGTGTCCTTCCCTATCTTCGAAAAGAACAGAGGAGTTACAGAAAGCAGAGAGCTGGCAACATAGGTATGGCCATGGGTGAGGGATGAAGTAAGGGGCAGAGAGAGATGTGAGTTTGAAGAATGTTCATAGGTCACACTACTGAGAGCTTTATAGTTTGGAGCAATAGGGTTTTTGCTCATTTATGAGTTTCCTGTGCCAAACCACAAATGGGGTAACTTAAAACAAAAGAAATCAAGCACTAAATCAAGCACTTGAGTTCCTAAGAAAACAACTACAGGGAGAAATAAGAATTATTCCTTTCTAGTCCTATTTTTTAAAAAAAATAGATAAAGACTCATTTACAAATATAGGCCCACATGCAAAGAACATCTCCTGTAGCTAGCATAGTAGTGCACACAGTTGTGAATAACTTCATAAGTTCATCAATGCAAGTCCATGTGCATTGGAACACCCAAGGCATATTTCTTACGCTTTAAGTCTGTTTTGTTGACCAATATGTACCCAGAAGCTAGTACACTGCCTGAAAAATAGAAAGAGCTCACATAAAAATTTTTAGAACGCATAGTGGATAGCACTGGCCTTGGAATCAATCAAAACTAAGGGAGGACTCACAGAAACCAGTTTGCATGAGGGCTTTTTTCTAGTGAAGATGAGTATAGAGGGTGGTGGGAAGAGGAATTTGTACCCCCTAATAACAGGTTGGGGGATGGGATGGGGAGGATGCCTTGTGTCCATTCAGATACTGGTCCTCTAGCCCTGGGCCCTGGACTTAGATCTCAGCCCCACAAGGAGAAGGGCTGCAGGCAGGGAGAGAAGCCACCAAGTTTCACCAAATGTGGCTTTGGTGCCAGGAGACATGGAGTGAAGACTCCTGCATAAAACAGAGCCCACCCTGGCACCCTGATGGCCTGAAGCAGACAGTGCCCAGGAGGAGCCAGCCTGTTTGGGAGAACAGCAGCTTCACCTAGCGCACCAGCCAGTTGGCAGCCGGGACCGGGGAGGCAGCATGCCTGGGAGGCAGCATTCCCAGGAGGCAGCATCATTCAGGAGGCAGGAGCAGAAGCCCAGGACTAGATAGGACCAGACCGCCATTCCTGTAAGCCCTTTGGTACACAAAAGCCAATGAACCTGTAGAAACTCAGCTACCCTGTGCCTGTAGGTGATGGAGATGCAATGATACACGATTTTAGGTGCAAATGAGATGGCCTCATCAGGCCCCAAGGTTACTGCTTGAGTCCCTTGAAGCTTGAAGTCTGGTATTTGTACTCCTGTACTGTCTGGGGATCCCTGGATCCTTAGGGTATCTTGAGGGGTGGGGGGGGTCCTGGCAGCTCAGTCCTGGCCTGTGGCACTGACTGGAGGTCTTGGTGAGTCCAAGTCACCTGAACACAGAAAAATCAGAGCTTGCAGAAGGCTGCTCCTCCATTCCTACGTTGCAAGTGACTTTGGGATCTAGATTGTCTATTTCAGTGCGTATTTATAAGCAAATTTCTTAGATAGAATTTTGTATGCCTCAGAATTTCAAAGGATTTTTAGTCAATTAATATCTTATACCCCCCTACTAGATGGTTTCCGGTTGCAGTGAGAGAGAAACAGAATGCCACAGCCTAGAGATTTCTTCAAACATGCTCAGGAATTAGGGAACCTGTTTCCCCACCTCCTTTTCCTTTCTGACCCTGTTTTCAGAGCTCCTTCCCACACAACCAGACACACGCTGGCTTATCGTTGCCTTTGACAACTAGCTCAGTATCTGGTAGATGATTGAAAAGAAGTGAAATCTCCTGTCACTTTCAATCTGTGTGGTTGGGCTTCTGTTCCCACGACTCTACTGAGACACTGAGAACCACCCAACCCAACTGACACGTTGCCACTCAGATCTCACTCCCATCCCTGCCTCCATTGGTCTCTGAAGTTCAGGCCTCAGTCACCTCTTACCAGTATGTCTTCTGTAATCTCCAAAGTGATGATGTTCTTGACTCCAGTATGGGTCTCTCCAATCCATTCTGTCTTTTGCTCTCAGGAAGATATAACTAATTGCCAACCCTGACTGTAGCAAGCTGAATTGCAGCCCTCAAAGATATGCAGGTCCCTGAAGACTATAAATATTACTTTATGTGGAAAAAGGGGCTTCGCAGATGGGATTAAGAATCTTGAGACATGGAGATAATCTGGAACCATGGCCCTAAACGCCATCACAAGTATCTTTGTAAGAGGGAGGAAGGGGGAGATCACAGTGAAAGAAGGAGGAGATGTCACTACAGAGGGATAGATTGAAGTGTTGTGGCCACAAGCCAAGAAATGCCCACGACCACCAGAATCTCGAAAAGGCTTGAAACGGATTCTTCCCTACAGCCCCCAGAGGTTCTGCACCCCTGCTGACACCTGCATTTCAGACTTTGGACTTTCAGAATTGTGAGAAAATAAATTTCTCTTGTTTTAAGTCACCCCAGGAAACTCATAAATAAACAAAAACCCTGTTGCTCCAAACTACAATGCTCTCAGTAGTCTGAACTGTGAACATTCTTCAAACTCACATCTCTCTCTGCCCCTTAATTCATTCTTCATCCTTGGCCACACTTACATTACCAGCTGTGTGGGAGCTCCTAGTCCTTCCTCTCTGAAACTCTCCAGTGGTTCACCAGCGAACACCTACACATAGCTCCTGTCTTGAAAGTCATCACCTCTCTGAATCCATGACGGTCGTTTCCCAGCTGTTCAATACATTTGCTTTTTAGATCCCTGTGTATCCTACAATTTATTCCACTTGTCTATTTATGTTTTTCTCTTCTGCTAGACTGGAGGATCCTTACAGGCAAGGACTGAACCTTATTTACTTCTGATAACCCCTATTCCTGGTATAGTGATTGCCATTTAGTGGAAGGCTAATCAATGTTTTAATGTTTAATATTTAAATAAAATCACTTCTCTGCAACAATTTTATACAGATGTTTATTCCTCCTCTTTTATCTCCTTCAAAAATCCTCCTCTGACTCTAGTACACATTCCACTTGGTCCACTGTGACTTTTGTGACTGTCTTTCCTCATTCTCCTTCCCTGGCATTTCATGCCCTATCCACCTCACATGGCATTGCTTATTAGCCAATTTCAGTTTTCCTTCTCCTTTATCTCCCCCATGTATGGTCTTTTTAAGCAATTTTGGTCATTCTTCTATGTTGTTGCCTTCTAAACATGGTTCCTTCCTCTCCTCTGAACTCTTTCCTACCTACCCACTGGAAACTTCTGCGCTGATGTCCCACAGACACTCTGAGCGTAACATGCCAAAAACAGTTTTCTCCTCTTCTTCCCTGCCTATTAATCTGGGAAAGAAGGGACCCTGGGCTAGAATTCTGGAACGCAGAGTAGGACATAAGAAGAGTAGGATGAAGCAGAGCAGAGCACCCAGTGCCAATGTCATGGGATAGTTTAGATGAAACTTTTATTTGAAAGGCCTCAGCAGAGATGCAGAAACCACACAGGAGACCACAATCAAGATACCAAACCGGGCCACCAGCGAGGGTCGTCCAGGAAAGAAACAGTGCACAAAATGTTCTGCAGAAACAAAGCCTTCAAGGTCTTCTTATCAGGCACTGTAAGATGTCAGTTTGGGTAACATCCACTTCTACAATTCCTTTTTTCTTTCATTCAGCTGTCCACTTTAGAAACCTCAAAGTCATTCTTTATCTTACCTCTCCTGTAACCCACCCTGCTTAGCAGATTCTAGGTTAAAGGGAGCTCCGAGTGTCTGTCTTTGGCTTCTCCTGCCCCATTTCCATTGTCTCTTCCTGTCTCCTGCCTGGGGCACTTAAAGACCTCCAAAGGGCCCCCTCTGTTTACAGCCTCTTCCCACATCACTTACTTCAAATACAGCTGCCAAAATTCAAGTGCATTAAAATTGTTGGTGGTGTCCTGTTGCTTCTAGGATGAAATTTGAACTCCTAAGCAGGGCACTCAAAGTCCTTGACATATATCAACTGTCTTCACCTAGTCTATTGCTGATTCCTGATCTTACCCTGAACCCAGCCCTGCCCAGCAACTTGCAATCACTTTTATACTCGGAGTGTATCCACCTCCTTACCTTTCCCACCGACACATTTTTGCTCACCTCTCAGAACTCTACTCCCATGCCCCTCCTTCCCTGTATTCCCGCTGAGTGCCCTCTGGTTCATCTCCATTTCTGAGCTCCCATGTTTGCAGTCACCCCCAATCATTTATCACACTCTGCAGGGGTAGTTATTTCCAGATCCATATGCGCCACTAAGCAATGGGCTTCTTGACAACAACCATAGTTTCTTATAAACCTCCAAATTCCTAGTAGTCAGTGTGGAACCTGGTACATTGCAAACACTTCACAATATTTATTGCAAACACTTCAATAAATATTTGTTAAGTGAATGAATAGGATACAAGTAAAGATGACAACTAAGAACAGAAAGGAAGGGAGCATGTTGTGTGCTAGACAGGTTTCAATGACTTGATGCTTCCCGAAGAGCTCCAATTCATGAACTCTCCACTCTCAGGTAGAAAAGTTTTCATAGCTTGTCCTGGCAGCTAAACAAGAGGTCAAGGAGTAAATGATTCCTGCAATTTGTCCAGGGCTGAACATCAGAATTGATGCTAAAGAGACTGACAGAAGGTCAGTGGGGAAAGTGAGCGTGGGCCTCAGATCATCAGAGCTGGAAGATTCTTAGTTCTCACCACCCTTAATTTACAGCTGAGGAGACAAGGTCCAGTGAGGCCATGTGCCTTATTCTAGCAAGTGACAAGGCTGGGGGACAAGGTAAGGACACAGCCACTGGAGAGGGGAATGGATGAAGATGGAGCCAAAAGGAAAACAAAGTGGATTTAAGTGAACCTGAATCTCTCGAGTCACCTTTCCTCTCTTCGGTAGTTGTAGATTCCTCATGCACACATATATCAAATTGTATGTTTGTGCTGCTTTATAAAGAGCTTTTTACATACATATATTCAGTGAATAAGTGTTTCTTTGTTTCTCTGACCAGATTAGGAGCTCCAGAGGAAGGGGGCTTCTCTGTTCTTTAGGTTTCCATCTCACTACTCTACACACCCCTACTACACACACACACACACACTCACACACACTCACTCACACACGGTCCTAATGTTGGGCCTGCTTTGACATCTAAGACTGTGATGTAGACTTACAGATGACTGTCCTTGCTGCTTTAGAACAATCCATCTAATCCTGTCAGGTCAAAGGACTTTTCTTCTGTTCCTCTTCTAATTCTAGTTCTACTAACCTGATTAGCCTAATCAAGTTTCTGTGGCCCTGCCTTCATTTCCCAGCTTTCATTTTGAAGCATAATTTCTCCTGCCCCCACCCAAGTCTTCTCTTGAGTCCTCTAATGTTGCCTTAGAACAATGATACTTTTCCACCACTGCCTAGGCCTAGATAACCACTCCTGTGTTCACACATTTTCATATTCCCATTGCTGGAGGAACTTCCCCAAAACAGATAAGGTCTGCAGCCAACAGGCGGCACAGGCTGGTGCCTGGGGTGCTGGTCATCTGCATTTTGCCCTCAAGTCCACCCCTCGTCTTCCTCCTGCCAGCTCTGCCTCGCAGGGAGTTGAGCAGATCTGCAGAGTTGTGTGTGTTTTTATACCCACAGAGGTCTTGGCATAACTTGGGCACTAAGCCTTCTTGGAAGATGTTGAGAGTCAAAATCAGCTATTTCATGGCTCATTGATTGGATAAAAGGCATGCAGAGGCCAGTGCACACCCTCAGAAACTGCCCCAGCTTTCTCCAGCCACGCAGCCCCGAGCCTCTGGACCACCTGGACACAGATGTCCTTTCTCTCCCAAACTCTAAATCAGAGAGCCACAGATGGCGACAACCTCCCCAAACTGACCACAGCAGCAAACCACACCCTGCCAGTGCAACTCTGTGAGAATGTTTCCAGAATCCCCATCAAGCAGGTTAAGTTTCCTGAGGGAGAATGACACCACGTGGCCAGTGCTAAGGACCTCCAGCAGGCCTCTTCAGCTTCCCTTTGGAGGGAAAAAAGTTGAAGGCCAATCCCTGGATGGTGCAAATTTTCTTTATCCGCAACCAAGACTCACAAGTACACACTCTATGAGATGTATACCTGCCTAGTGGGGCTGAAGAAGAGTCCCAGGGGCCAAATGGAGTCTGCACCTCCTTTACCATCCCAGTCTGCCTTTGCCCCGGCAGGAGGGGAACCTCACCTCACTGTGTTTTAAAAGAACTGAAGAACTGAGGAGGGAAACACTGCCTCAGAGGCTAAAAGTGGTGATTCCGTCTTATAATTGCATAAGGTTAAATAGCTTACAGACGGCTTTTGCACATGTCATTTAACATGATCTTCCCACTAACCTGTGAACAAGCTGGGCCAGTCCTGTTATCCCCACCTGATACGTAACATGCCAAAGCTCAGAGGTAGGTGAATTGCCAAGGACATTGTCCACTTCAGCAACAGCTTGATACATGTACAGTGAAGGTCTACTAAGTACAGGTGACCCTTGAACAACACGGGCTTAAGCTGTGTGGGTTCGCTTATATGAGGATTTTTTCCAATAAGTATATTGGAAATTATTTGGAGATTTTTGATGATTTGAAAAAACCTGCAGACAACGTTTGTAGCCTAGAAACACTGCAAAAATATGGCTGGGCGCAGTGGCTCATGCCTGTAATCCCAGCACTTTGGGAGGCCAAGGCAGGCGGATCACTTGAGGTCAGGAGTTCAAAACCAGCCTGGTCAACATAGTGAAACCCTGTCTCTACTAAAAATACAAAAATTAGCTGGGCATAGTGGCACACGCCTGTAATCCCAGCTACTTGAGAGGCTGAGGCACAAGAATTGCTTGAACTTGGGAGGTGGAGGTTGCAGTGAGCCAAGATCGCACTCCACTGCACTGCAGCCTAGATGACAGAGCGAGACTTCATCTCAAAAAAGAAAGAAAGAAACATTGCAAAAATAAAAGAAAAAAATTAAAAATAAAAATCAATTAATGAAGTGTTTTTAAAAACAAAAAAAAAGAAAAACATTGCTAAAAATAAGAAAAAGGCATGTCATGAATGCATAAATATATGGGCTAGTCAACTGTTTATGTTATTGGTCGGGCTTTGGACAGCAGTAGGCTATTAGTCATGAAAATTTGGGGGAATCAAAGGTTATACTGGGACTGTGCTGAGGGTCAGACCCCCTAACGTCCATGTTGTTTAAGGGTCAACTGTAATGCAAGGATAAATAGGACAAGATCCCCTGCCCGGCTGCTATCTGTAGTCCAGTCTGAAAAAGACACACTAGTAAATAGGTCATTTGGCCATTGGGCAGCAGGGGCTGTGAGACAGGCTGAGCTGGGCAGCAGGGCCGAGGAGTGGATGGAGGATGGGGAGCTGTGGAGAATCCGGCCTGGACAAGGAGACTCCAGGACGCAGCATGAAAGACCGGGAAGATGACTTGACAAGGAGAGCCCGAGAACACATGGTGCCCAAGACACAAAGTCCGGAGCAAGAGGATCACAGCGGGTCCCTTGGAGCCCTGTGGAAAGGGCGGAAGCTGCCTGAAGCACAGCAGAGCACAGAGAGCAGAGGGCAGCTGAGCAGGCAAGCCCGCACCATGCGGGGACATCACGGTAACATGTTTGCTGAGGAACAATACTGAGGCTTCAGCAAGGGAGTAAATTGGCAGATTTTATTTAAGATACAGCCATCATCACTCAGATAACTATCGGAGAAATGGAGTTGAAGAGAGTAAAACAAGAGATAGACCAGTTAGGAGGCTAAATACCCTAGACAGGTGAGAGACGGCAGGATCGGGAGGCTGGGAGAGAGGGATGGAACTGGTCTGAAAAATATTTAGGAGGTAAAGAGTGAATGTGAGAATCAGAAAAAAGGAATGGTTCTAGATGACCTGAGTTTATGATTCGGGGCCACCTTTGACAGAGGCAGGTAATATCAACGGAGGAGTGGGTCTTGGGAAAATGGAGACTTGGGTTTTGAACGCGTTGCATTTGACAGCTCTACAAGACATTTAAGAGGTTCAGGATACAGCTAGAAATGTGAGTATGAAACTCAGGGAACATACACTAGAGACGGAAACTTAAACTGAGAATGGGCAACATAGTCCCAGGAGATAGTACAGTGAGGAGAGCTCATGCCACACTCAAGGCCAGGGAGAAATGGCCAGAAATGTAGAAGCAGAGATGGAACCCATGTCAGAAACCAGGGGAGGAGGGAATGACAAGGCCAAATGTGGAAGAGAAGACTGACTGAGAGACGTCTCCTGGACTGGGCAAAGGGAGGTCACCGGTGATGCTGGACAAGCAAGGTTGGGTGTCGTGGCTGAGTGCACTGTGGGTGGATGGATCTTGATCTGGAGGTGGATGGGTCTTAAGCTGGAGGTGATGAAGAGGCGAGGGCAAGGACAGATTAGCTGTTTTTAAGGCTGAGTAGAAAAGGTGAGACCACAAATAAGACGTGGCACCAAGGGACACTTCTGTGCTATTGTTCTTAGGATTGGAGAAATTTGAGCCTCTGCTGATGCTCTGAAAGCCTGCTTCAAAGCTACAGCCAGGAATAGGTGGTAGGGTTAGGGTTACAAATGAGAACTTTGGCTCCTAAATCCAATTTCTTATTCGTACACCAGGATGGAGAAGTATACTAGGAGGAGAATGGGACTGAAGCAGGCAGGTGGTCTCTAAGAGGAAATAGGATTGTGCATTACAGTAAAACACATCCTAAGCGAAAAGGAGGCTGCATAATTCTCTGGAAAAGTTGGCAGTTGTCTAGATCTGGGTTCCCAAGGAGTGGGGCATGTCTACCCCAGATGGCGGCTGAGTGCCATGCCAGTTTCTCATGACATGATCAACAGCTCACAGACCTACCCCATGCTTGCTAGCATGTGACCTCCTGCCTGCTCCATTTTCGAGGGTGTTGATCTGACCATGTCAAGGTGAAGGTAACTTTGAAAATGGTTTCTCTCTTTAATACTGAATACCTTTTTTTCACTATCATTCTTCTCTTCCCCTGGCCCTCAGGGGCAAATATCTTTGTGGGGTGCCCTGAAAGAACAGAGAAGTCAAGCATAGTGTCTAAGAGCCTGGAACCTGCAGCTAGAAGGTTCCCCTGTCTACTTGTTGAGGGACCCCAAGCAAATCATTTCATCACTTTGTACCTGTTTCCTCAGGGACTATGAATACTACCGGCACTTAGAACACTGTCCAGAACTGGGGCTCATGGAAGTACTGTGTCTGTGTTGGGCTACCGTTCTGTCTCTGACCCGGGGGTCTGCAAATTTGATTCAGTCCCTGCCTACCTTTCCAACCTACACCGTGAACCCTGGTTAAAGTGGAAATCAGATCCCAGTTTTTAACTCCGGTCTGATTTCCCAGTACAGACAGTTAGTACCCCCACTGAGATGGCAGTGGGTGAAATACAACCAGGGTCTTCCATAATTAGTTTCAATTCTTATACCATCTTTCTGGGTAATGAAATTATTCCTTGTCCTTATGGTTTTTACTGACAGCAATAAAAATTATTTTCAGTCTTATTGCTAGAATTCTTTGGGTTTAGTCAAAGGAATACAATTCCCTAGAATAATCAAATTAATTCATTATCTTAGTATTTTACATATTTTTTATGCTGAGGGATATGAAATTGTTGCCATTTGACTATATCTGACCTACAAAATGAGTATTTCATATGATTCAACCTAATATTTTCAACCACTAATGGAATTTCTATTTATGGGGGTGGGGTGGAAAAGATGAATTGTTTGCTGTCTAAGATAACAATAGAATTCCTCTTAGAGAGGGAACTATTTTTTCTTTGGGGAAATACGTCAATGGGTGTTTTGTTTTTGCAGAAGATTACAGATGATAGAAGACTAAAGGGAGCAAATCGCTCTGCTTGATCGGAAGATCTCAGGGGTTCTTGTTTTGTTTTTATGATGGGGAGAGTGAGATGGGGAGGACTTGTTAAGTATCACCTAAATCTACCTCCCAGCATAGGTTTGGCCTAAAGGTCTCTTCCTACATGTGAACTGCATCCTAACTGGATTTGTAAATGAACTGTAACCTACCCTTGTGCCAATCACTGAGTTTTGGCCAGTCAAAGGCAGCCAACTGTTCAAACCAGTTTCAAATAAGGCAAACACCAGGCTGTAACCAATCCGGCTGTTTCTATGCCTCACTTCTGTTTTCTGTACATCACTTTCCTTTTTCTGTCTATAAATAATCTTTAATCACAGGGCAGTGCCAGAGCCTTTCTGAACTCTTGGTTCAGGGGCTGTCCAACTCGTGACTCGTTCTTTGCTCAATTAAACGCTGTTAAATTTGCCTAAGGTTATTATTTTATCAGCCTAGGCTGCGAGAAAGTGTAGGCCCTAGTGCTAATGGTGCCTGATGTGGCTACAACATGGCAGGGGTGTTTGGCAGGGAAGCCCCAGAGCAGCCACGTCCCCCACACACTCAGCTGAAGTTGGGCTCTCCACCGCCACACCCACCCAGCTTTGCTTACTGGCTTAGTAGCATTTGGAGGATGTCAGTACCACAGCACTATCTACACTGCAGCTAAGAGAAAGGGGCCTCTTATGGGACAGGACAGGGCAGGACAGCAGGGGCATGAGAAGCAGAGGTTCACACTCAAATGCAAGCATTTCTTGGGACTGCTCAGAAATAATGCACAACCAGACAGGCATTGGCCATCCTGAAACTTCACATGCAATTCTAGGATTCTGGGAGATTGGTAGACATCTGGAACCGCTCATTCTGCAAACTCAAATCATCTGCACCCTCGACGCTTACTGTCTACATTAACATGACTTTGCTCTTACAGGAAACACTTGTCCAGGAAAATAAAAGCTGCAAATAACTTTGTTTCAGGAACGTTCTGGGGGAATTCACTGAAATGATAATTAAACAATGAGAGTTTTCATAGGTAGCATCAGTGACTATTTATAACTCAAGGTTCTTTTAATTCCTTCCCTCAAAACCCTCATATGACTGCATCCAGCAATCCTAATAATATAAACCTCTTCCCATGCTGCATTGAACAACCTCTAAAACCCAACCCCTAAGCCTCATAACTCTCCAGACTTGGATGGCCCAGCTGAGATACTGTTATTCAGGCTCTCCTAGACCACAGTAAGCAATGAATGGCTTCAGCTTATTGACAAGTTGAAGGAGGATATTTTTAGGGAGGTGGATTTTGCTTGGAGTAGGTATGCCAGGTGATGGGGATATAAAAGCCAGCAAAACTGAACCCCTGACTTCACAGAGCTGATGTAATGATGCAGCAGACACATTAAACAACTCATCACAAGTAGTTCAACAATTATTTCAACATGACTGTGGTACATGCTACAAAAAAATTACAAAGCCCCAGAGGAGTGCAGCTCTGACTGCTGTGGTGGGAAGCAGGGGCTTGGGAAGGAGCAACAGGGGTGCCTGCAAGGGAGGCCGGTGAGGTTACAACATGGTTCCTGTAGGGACAACATCGCTCATTTCCATGGTGCGGGAGGAGAGGGCCTTAGGCTTATTGAAGGGGAGCCTAAGTTTGTAAAGTGGGAGCAGCACTGCCCTAACTCACAGGGAAGGGAATGCAAAACACGGGCTGTGCACCAGAGTACCTCAGATGGCAGGCTGCCGTAAGATAGAGGAAGGCCTGGGGGACAGGGTTGATGCCGCAGCTGCAGGACTCAGCAGAAGTGAGCCTCTGAGTGCTTACCTGGTTGGGGGGATGCATGGCAAAGGGGGGATTCTGGAGCCAAGTGAAAATTCACAGGGGCCTAGGCTTGGGAGAAGGGATCTTGAAGGGAATGTAGAACAATTGCCATGTGGTACCCTGGGAGGAGATGGAAGGTGAGGGCAAGGGAGGGTGTGATTTTAAATGGCCTTAAGTCATTCCTGAATTCCAGAGTCTCAAAGATCAAAAAGGTAGAGCCTGATGCCCTGGGGTATGGGAGACTACAACCAGTGTCTGCACAGAGTGCAAGACTGGCCTCGGAAATTCAGGGACATCCCATGAATAGAACTGTGCCACTAGGTCTAGGCTGACTTGGGTACAGCAAGGGAGAAAACCCTATGCTAATTGTGGGGTTCATTCATGGAATAGTAGGGATGAGGCGGGAAAAGTACACTGGGACTGGAGGGAGGAGAGATAACCACACCTATCTGTGGGCCGTCGGGTTGAAGCAGGTGAGGAACGTCTTAAAAGCCATGTCTCAGCAAGGGTTACCTGGCATGGGAGGCAGCTCTGCTCTTCCCCAGGCTAAAACAAATCAGATCTGCAGCAGGACGGGGTTGCAAAAGGACTGGGACAGGCTGGAAGACACTCCATGAAAGGCTAAATCCCTGGGGTCTCCCGATAGTGCAGAGGGTGTGAAGTAGAGGAGAGGTTACTGAGGTCACATGTGGAGCCTGGGTGGCTAGGAAAGTGAAGATAGTGATGACAGAGCAGGAAGCCTGGGGGAGGTGGGCTTGGGGAGGTTACAACATCCTTGGCTTGGAATGTACTGAGTGTGAGGTAGCGGAGGATGTGAAGTCCAAGCAGAGACGGGCCATAATGAGGCCCAGAGACATACCTGCTTCTCCAGTGGACCAGATGTGATGGAGCCCCAAGAGCGGCTGGCTTGCTCCTTGGTAAATAAGCATTTATTATCACGCCTACTTATGGATGGGGAGCCAAGCAGCGTATCAGCTAGAAAGTAGCAGAATTGGACTTTGAACCCACTCCCTCTGATGCCAGAGGCTGCTCCTGGCTGTCAGCTTCCCAGGCTCTGTGGACACCGAGCAGAGAGACTGCAGGTTGTAAACCACTAGAGCGCACGAGAAAGGAAGGCAAGACCTCACCCACTCAACAGAGGCGGAAACCAGAGGCAGGAGGCCTTCACACACATCCCCTCCCCGTTATGGGATAAAAGGAGTGGGAGAAAGTACAACCCTTTCCTTTCTTCCTTCCTACCCTTTATCTGCAGGACAGAACTGAGCTACCACGTCTCTTAGGAGACAGATCCTTAAGGGGCCCAGAAATTTGGAAGCAGTCACCATGTTCTGACACCGGATGACTCACCTAGACTCTAATGACAGTCCGAAGTCCAGGGTGCTGAATGCTAGCTCAGTGTTGAGCTCTGAAATGAATCACAACACGGCATCATCCCTGTGGAGGTGACCTTCCAACACCTCTCCTCTCCCCACATACACACACCACACACATACACATCACACAAACACACCCCACACAGCACACTCTATACACACCACACACACACGCCGTGCACACATCACACACACACACACACCATGCATCACACACACATATACTACACCACACACACAGCCTACATGCTACATGTGCATATTATGCAAACATAGATCACGCTCCATAAACACACTCCCACATACATCACACACCACAAACACCACACACATGGCCCACACACACACACCACACACACAGACCACACACACACAAAGACCATACACACAGATCACACACACATGCAAACCATACACACAGATGACACACACACTACACAGACCACACAGACCACACACACACACGTAGACCAGACATACACACAGACCAAATACACACACACAGACCACACACACAACTATACCCACAGACCATACAGACCACACACACACATGCACACACACTCACACCTCACAGATCACACACACACCACACAGACACCGCATACACACAGACTACACTCACACAACCATACAAACCACATACCACAAATACACACACTCACACACAGACCACATTCACACAACCATACACACAGACCACACAGACACACACATACACACACACTCACACCTCACAGATCACACGCACCACACATACCACACACACACCACATACACACACAGACCACACTCACACAACCATACAGACCACATAGACAACAAATGCACACAGTCACACACAGACCACACACACACACACACCCATACACACAGACCACACATACATAGACACACATATGCACACAGACTCACACAGATCACACACCACACACACACACACACCACACACACACACAGACTGCTCACACAACCATACAGACCACACATATACACAGACACTGACACACACACAGACCGCATACAAACACACAAAGACTACACATACACAAAAACTCAGACCATACACACATACACACACCACACACACACACACACACACACACACACACACACACACATCCCTACATAAAAGAATTCTGGGAGTAAGTACAAAGCCTCCTTGCCCCTGGACACTGGCTTCTATCTGAAACTTAAGCTTGGGTTCAGGATTTCTAATTAGCCCTATGTTTTCCTCTACTGGGAGACAGTGAGTCATTAGACAATTTTCTGATGATCTGCACGTACCTCTGAAACATATGATGCCACCATCAGCAGCACATAAACATTTAGATGTAGCTGAATTCCCCAGAAGTAAGGAGATTAAGCAGGTTGGGGTTTGGGATGTGTAAGCTATATCCTATCAGAACTGAAGATAAAGATGAAGTGTATCTAAATCTCCCTTCCCCGACTTCTGTGCTGCTTAAATCATTGCACAGAAGCACACTTAGTACTAAGCGGTGGGTATCACCAGTGTTCTCGTTCTATTTCACCCGTCAAGTTAAGCACCTTCTTATCACAGCTGAAGTGGTGATATAGAGAGGATGGATCTTACACTGCCTGCCCCTGCCCCTGGCGGGATGCATCCCCAGGGAGTTGACATACTTAAAGAGTAAAGCAGCTCATTTCATCAAATTAGTTTGCACAGAAGAGAAAGGAGACTTCAGAGGCGAGTAGGCAAAGAGTCTTTTTGTTCTTTGTAATTTGACTCTGTAATTTGGTTATTATTTTTGTTGAATTCTACAAGCAGCCTGGGAGACGAACTGACTGCATGGGGCCATCCTGTCAATGTTAACAACTCCCTTTTTTATTTGCCTGGGAGAATCCTCCCATTTTGAAATATAGCATGCGATTCAGGGCTTATGTCTGCCTGGCTGCTGCCCAAGACCTTCCTCAATTAAGGAGGCACTTGTCATGAGACCGCTCCCCCACCACCCAGGGCAGGGTCCTGTACCACAAGACAGGGACACCAAGGCCCAGAATCAGGTCATCTACTGTCCCCTTCTTCCCACCCTCCCTCCTCTTCAAGGACATTCTGAGCTATGGACACCAGACATTCACAGTCCCGTCTCCCTTTTCATTTTTTAACTGTCTTACTCTGTCTTGATTCCTCTATGTGCATTTGACATGCCCATGCAACCATATAAAAAGAGTTGCTTCTGGTCAGTCTCAGTGGCTCATCCCTGTAAACCCAACACTTTGGGAGGCCGAGGCTCAAGGATCATTTTAGGCTAGGTGCTTGAGACCAGCCTGGGCAACATAGCAAGATCCCATTTCTGTTTTTTAAAAATTAAATTAGCCATGTATGGTGGCACACACCTGTAGTCTTAGCTTCTCAGGAGGCTGAGGTGGGAGGATCACTTGAAACCAGGAGTTTGAGCCTTCAGCGAGCTATGATCATGCCATTGCACTCCAGTCTGAGTGACAGAGCAAGATCCTGTCTCTATTTTTAAAAGACTTGCTTCCTTTCTGCTCATTTTCTATTCTTGATGACTCATTTTATGTGGTTTTGTATGCTTTTGGCTGCTACTTTTGTCTTACTCCTTAGATGGGCCACCCAACCTGGACCTTAGTACCCTGGGGGCTCAGCATTTCCTTGGACACCAATCACTCCATAATTAGACTCCACCCTCATCCTCTACCTAAAAGCTCGGACCATACACACTACCCATGGGGCTGTAGGGGGAGATCTTTTAAACACCATAGGATGGACAAAGCACTAGGTTTTTCTAGAGTGCTTATAAAAATGCAGATTCCTGGACCACACTCCGGACTTCCAGAATTAGGATCCCTTAGGAATGGAGCCAAGGCATCTGCCTTTTACAGCCTCCCCAAGTGTGTTTTACACCTGCTGAAGTTTGAGAGCCATATCCTATCAGAACTAAAGATAAAGATGAAATGTATCTAAATCTCCCTTCCCCCTCTTCTAGATTTTAAAGGGACCAACTTCTCCATTTTACACCAAATAGGATTTGTGTTTAATGCTTAAGAACCCCAGCAAAGCCTTAATTGAGATAAGACTGTCCTTTTTACATCACTGCAGGGGCTTTCTCTAGTTATTTTTATTCAAAAATGACTGATCTTTTTTGAGTAGTTAACATGCCAGGTTAAACCTCAAATTAATCTTTCCAACAACCCCATGACATAAGTACAAGAAACTAAAGCTGAGAGAGGTTGAGTAGTTTGCCCAAGGTCACACAGTTCATCACAGAGTTAAAATCACAACTAGATTCTGCCACATGCAAATATAGGAAAGCTGGATCAGGTGGGGAGTCTGGCTTGGGTCAGCCTCCAGTGTCTGCGAATACACAGAATTCTGATTCCTAACTTGACACAGAAAGCCCCTTAGCACAGAGCTTAAAGCAGGAGAACAACAGAAAGGGAAAGGATGGACTCAGAAAGATGTTCACGTGGGCCAGCCGGGCGCGGTGGCTCACACCTGTAGACCCAGCATTTTGGGAGGCCAAGGCAGGAGGATCCCCTGAGGTTGGGAGTTCGCGACCAGCCTGACCAACGTGAAGAAACCCCATCTCTACTAAAAATACAAAATTAGCTGGGCATGGTGGTGCATGCCTGTAATCCCAGCCACTCAGGAGGTTGAGGCAGAAGAATCGCTTGAACCCGGGAGGCAGAGGTTGCAATGAGCAGAGATAGCGCCATTGCACTCCAGGCTGAGCAACAAGAGTGAAACTCCGTCCACAAAAAAAAAAAAAAAAAAAAAAAGATGCTCATGTGGATAATGTGAGTTCTAAGATCAGCAAAAGGGACTCAAGTCAATCTACATGGGGATTCTGGCTGGGCCACGTACCAACTCTATCACAGAACTCTCAAACTGGGCTACAAGGCAGGGAGAAGTCAACGTCCAGTGATGTCTAGTAAATCTGATTAGGGTGGAGACAAAATCAGGAAACTAAATTCAAGTAACTGACCCTGCCATTAAAATATTGCATGTTTTTAGTTGAATTATTCAGAATTTTCACCCTGCATTATGAATGACCTCCATATATGTCACTTTTGGCTCTCAATACATATCTAAGCAACTCGTTCTCAGTAAACCTGTGATTCTGGGAGAAGGAAAAAGTGGACTCAAGGAAATCCATGGGGAAACCTGGAAAGAAAGCATAAGCCAGCTCTGTTTGGCCTTGCCCTTGGCTGTCCCAGGGAGATTCATGCGTCTGCTCACCAGCAGCCATGCATTATGCGAGGCTGACCTACATTATGGTATTGAGACATAACTGCTATAATAGCAGGCAAAGTTTAATGTTCCTTGAATTTTTTTAATTTATATTTTTATCAGAGCAATACATATACAAAGGTTTTTTTTTTTCTCTTAAAAAAAAATGAGATGGGGCTAGGAGGCAGGGGTGGGCAGTGGTCATGCTATGTTGCCCAGATTGGTCTGGAACTCTTGGGATCAAGGAATTCTCTTGCCTCACCCTCATGAGTAGCTGAGACTAAAGGAGCACTCTACTAAGCCCAGCTTTGCATAAAGGTCTTTACATTCAAATATACCACAAGTCCTGGAAATTAAAAAAGGAGTTTCCTGACACCTTTTCCTCTACTCTGAGCCCCAACCCCCAGAGGTGACTCTTTTGTTCTGTTTTGGAGACAGTCTCAGTCTGTCACCGAGACTGAAGTGCAATGGTGTGAAAACGGCTCACTTCCTGGGTTCAAGCAATCCTCTTGCTTCAGCCTCTATGACTATTGGCACATGCCGCCATGCTCAGCTAATTTTTTTTTTTTTTTAGAGACCAGGGCAGTGGGGGGTGGAGGAGGTGTCTCACCATGTTGCCCGGGCTGTTTTGAACTCCTGGCCTCAAGTGATCGTCCCATCTCAGCTTCCCAAAGTGCTGAGATTATAGTTGTGAGCCACCACATCTGGCCTCTTTTAGCTTTTCTTTGGAATTCTTAGGAATTTTCCTCTGTATTTTTAAATGATACACTTATATGACTGTGGGTTTTTTCTTCATTTTATAATTTTGAGCATCATCTATTGTCTTCCTATTACATAAGATTGAGATATAGCTCTTACGTCAACATATTCCCCTTCCCACCCGCCGCCTGTACTTCCTCATTCCCATCCTCCTAACGTAGTCATGTCACAAATTTTGGCCCAATCAATATGTAATGTTTACATTATTTACAACCATGTGAATATGGCTCAAGGCTGATTCATATAATATACTATGAATACATTTTGTTACTAGGGCAACGTTGTTTTTCTAGAGATAGTACATTCTTTTTGTTTGTGTAGTTTTCTGTGTACCTATCACTTATTCCTAATCAAGTTCTTCAAACAAAGTTACAAAATTCCTCTGAATAAAACACAAAGGCATCAGATAATACACGCTTTTTTTTTTCTTGGAAACATCCCTCCTGAAGCTTCCTATCTTCTTGACCCACCTGCACAGGCTATTCCACAGGCCTGCCCTGCACACCTGGGGCTCCGCCTATCACAACCTGGTAACTCCCTGTGATTCCCTCTTGTGTGGGACCTGAAACCCAAATCATTTTTCTGAATTTACACCTTTTGATTAAGTTTATTAAGAAGGGTGCATGGAAAATACATGTTTTTTAGACCTTGCCTGTCCGAAATTGTCTTAATCAGACCATCTGACTATACCCAGTTGACTGCATATACAATTCTAGGATAGATGTCATTTTCCCTCAGAAATTTGAAGCCCTGCTACTCAGTTTCCAAGCTTCCAACAGGACTGTTGGAAAGTTCAATAGCATTTGAATTTTCATTCTCTGTATCTGAGCTATGTTTTCCCCTGTGCGGCATTTTTAAACCTTCTTATCTCAGCCTGTGAGCACACATGCTGACATACCTTGCTGATGTGTTTTCTACTCACCGTGTGCTGGCATGCGGTAGGTAGACCCTGAGGCATTGCGTCTTTCATTTCTAACATTTTTATTTAAATAACATCTTTGACAAACTCTTCCCTCCATTTCCCTCATTCTCACTTGGAATTCCTTTTAGTAGGATGTTGTGCCTTGTGGATAGATAATTTAATTTTGTCTTTTTCTCCTATTTTAAAAATCTCTTTGTATTTTTGTTCCAGTTCCTAGAAGATTTTCTCATCTTTATCCTACAGTATTTCTTTTTATTTTTTCCACATTAAATTTTGTTTTAATGGGCTTAAAATTCTGAGACCAATTTTTGGTCATGTTGTTTCCATTTTAAAACATTGATTTTAGGCCGGGCGAAGTGGCTCATGCCTGTAATCCCAGCACTTTGGGAGACCGAGGCGGATGGATCACAAGGTCAAGAGATCGAGACCATCCTGGCCAATGCGGTGAAATCCCATCTCTACTAAAAATACAAAAAAATTATCCGGGCATGGTGGCATGCGCCTGTAGTCCCAGCTACTCCAGAGGCTGAGGCGGAAGAATCGCTTGAACCCAGGAGACGGAGGTTGCAGTGAGCTGAGATTGCACCACTGCACTCCAGCCTGGCGACAGAGCAAGACTCCGTCTCAAAAAAATAAATAAATTGATTTTAAAATCTAAAAATTTAATATTATCATGAAACAACTAGTCCACAAAACATTTTTTTCCTCTTGAAGCTTTTATGATGCATTGTACCAATAGCTGTCATTTTACTCTTGAACACAAATGACTCAAATTGTCCATCAGGACAAATGGTGCCGAGTCAGTTCTGGGTCAGATTGAGACTAGGGCACAGATGTGGGATGGAATACTCTTTTAACCTCTGAGATTTCTGCATGGACTTTTCACCTTGCTGCCTCCATCAGCCTTGATGTTAATTGTCTTCATGACGCCCACAGCTGCAGACTCCATCATATCTTGGACAGCAAAACTATCCCGGGCCTGAGAAGCTCTTTACACATGAGACCCTGGAAGGAACCATGCCAACTGCAATGTCATCATGAGACTTCTATATTTTGTTCCTTTTCCAGCTTCTTGCCAGATCAAACTTCTTGCAAACAGCGGAATAGTGTGGTCACTCAGCCCCAGGGTTGGCCAACTCTGATTTGGCCTGCATAGCCCAGGGTTCTCAACTCCGCAGCAAAGTTGAAAGCTTCCAGAGCAGGGAGAAGCCATTCCTTCTGCAATGAGCACTGCTGATGGACAGATTTTTGGTGCTGAAGCCTATGCCGTCATGAGGCAGAACTTTGCTGTAAGCAAAGCATTTCAATAGAAGTAGCTTTGGTCGTTGTTTTGACTGGGAAAAAGTGACCACCAGATCTGTGCCTAGAGTACCAGTCACCACTTGACCCATGGGGATAGCATCAATTGCCCTGAAGGAGTGGACAGAGGCCCTGTTGGTTTCACGCAGTTTCCAGTGCATTCCCACGGCACCAGCATTCTCATGGTTATGTTAGCAAACAGCTCTCACATGTTGTCACCTGAAAATGATACCAATGCTACTGTGTGGGCTGTGGCAACTTTTGGAGGGGGTGGCACAGAGTCTCACTCCGTTGCCCAGGCTGGAGTACAGTGGCGCAATCTTGGCTCACTGCATCTTCTGCCTCCCAGGTTCAAGCAATTCTCCTGCCTCAGCCTCCCACGTCGCTGGGATTACAGGAGTGTGCCACCATGCCTGGCTAATTTTTGTATTTTTAGTAGAGACAGGGTTTCATCACGTTGGCCAGACTGGTCTTGAACTCCTAACCTCAAGTGATCTGCCCGCCTCTGCCTCCCAAAGTGCTGGGATTAGAGGCATGAGCCACCATACCCAGCTCCATGGCAACATTTTAAAAACAGGCCTTGGGCTGCTTTGGTGGCTTCTTCATGTTTCTCCTGGCCCAGTGGAATCTACTTTCTAATACAAGCAATTAATTGTTTCACACCTAAAGTGTAAGACAAAGAACACACTCTAGGTCTGCTAATGCTTTGCGTTACCAGCTGCAAATTCTTCAGCACCACAGCAACAATCAGGAGGGTCGGCCTGAGATGTTTGTGCGCTCATGTTTCTGGTAAAGTCTTTTCTCTGAGGTGTGATAGGCCAAATAACAGCCACCAGAGATGTCCACACCCTGGTCTCTAGAACCCATTTTGTTATACAAAAAAGGGGGCTTTGCAGATGTGGTTACAGACCTCAAGATGGGGCAATTATCCTGAATTAACTAGGAGGGCACAGTCTATGAGCCCTTAAAAGTAGAGAACTGGCTGATGTCACAGAGATGAGAAGACGGGAGAGATTCAAAGCATGAGAGGGACTCAACTTGCTGTTGCTGGTTTGAAGACGGAGGAAGAGGCCAAAGTCAGGGGATGAAGGGGTGGTCTCTAGAAGCTGGGAATGACCCCACTGATAGTCAGTCAGGAAATAGGGACCTCAATCCTACAATCACAAAGAACTGAATTCCACCAATCATCTCAATGCTCAAGGAAACAGATTCTCCCCTTGAGCCTCCAGAAAGGAACGCAGTCCTGCTGATACCTTGAGTGTAGCCCAGTGAGACCAATGGAGAACATGTTTGTAGCTGGGCACAGTGGCTCACACCTGTATTCCCAGCTCCTAAGGCAGGAGTGAGGGAAGAGAGGGTGAGGCAGATAGGAGGATCACTTGAGCCCAGGAGTTTAAGTCCAGCCTGAGTAACATAGAAAGACCCTGTCCCTAAAATAAGAAACACACACACACACACACACACAAAAGATAATACATTTGTGTTGTTTTAAGCCACAGAATTTGTGGTATTTTGTTACAGCAGCGATAGAAGACTAATACACAAGGCATCCATGGTGGTCACTTACTACTTGTTGGTCTCAGACTCACACACGGAGCCATCAGTGGGGATCCACGTTCCTGTTTAGCTGCTAATATATGACCCAAGTGTGTTTGGAAGCCCTTTGCCCATGAGGGTCCTTCCCAGGTTTAACTAGCTTTTAAAAAACTACAGACCTCTGGTCTGAGTTTTCTCCTTACTAACCACAGTACAGGCTTCTGTGTGCCTTTTGCTTCTCCTCTATATTAGACTTAGCATCAGGAGGGCTCTGGCTTCTTCCATCTCCCCTGATTTTACCAACACATTATAATAGGTGAGCCCGCCAGCAGGCAGTGAGGTGCAGCGGAGGGGAAGGGGCACGGCAAACACTCTTTAGAAGACAGGTGGGTCAAAAGCACTTAGTTCTCTAAGACCCAGGGGTCTCACACCTCCCCCCCCGCCCCGCACCCCCACCCCGTCCCCAGCCATGCCTCCTTCACAGGTTGTTGTCAGGATATTAAATTAGATCATTTATGTGAACATTCTCTCTCTAGCTTTCTCACTCTCTTGCTCCCTCTCCTCTTCTCTGCCTCGTGTGTGTGTGTGTGTGTGTGTGTGTGTGTGTATGTGTGTGTGTGTGTGTGTATGTGAGAGAGAGAGAGAGACAGAGAGAGGTTACTATCTTTTTATTTGTTTAACTTTTTAATGAAATGCAAACTATTTACCAAAAAAGTATACAACTTTCAATGACCTAATTCAAAGTGAATAAACAGAATATCAAAACTAGAACATCTTCAGCACCCCAGATGGCCCCTTCCTGCCCTCACATGACTACCCCAACTCTAACTGCTATAATCACCTCCCATGATTACCCCCAATTACAGCCACTATAACCACCCTCCATCACTACCGCCAACTATAACCACTCTGGTCTTCTAACGCCACAGATTGGTTTTGTCTGTTTTTGTTTTGTTTAGATAACTATTACATAAATAGAATAATAATATAGAATCTTTGGTGCCTGGATTCTTTTGCTCAGCATCACATTTGTGAGGTGCATCCATGTTGTCACACATATCTGTCATTATTATAAATGTTTTAAATATAAAACAATAGATAAAATTGAGTTTTCACTGTACAGTTCAAATGCCATTTAGAATAATCATTTCTTCCAGTTGTCTTAAAAGCTACGAGCATGAGCAATGAATTGTTTGTGTTTTAAACATATTCATGTAATAGATCTAAAATTATTTCCTTTATGAAAAGAAATGGCAAGGGAGCCACGATTTGTCCGTATCATCAATTCTCCAGGTGCCTAATGGGCTTTGTCGGAATGTCTCTTGCCTGCTTCCCTTCCACAAGTCCCGGGGAGGGCCGCTTTGCTCCAGGCGGTCCCTCCCCACAAAGAAGCATCCCCTGATTACCCTAAGAACAGACAGGAGAACAATAACAGTATCCAATCTTAGATGCTATTTTTCACCTATATTTATATAGCTGTGAAAATTAGCAGGGCCATGCCATCCATCTCCAAGGGAAATATAAAGATTAAACTGAATGGGAACAGTGTAACTACCTGCTCACACCAGAGTCTACCATCCTATATAGTTATGAGGTCACTAAAATTAATGAAACTTTTCTTTAGCTAACAAAATAGCCTGTGGCCAGATCGAATACCAGTGAAATTCATTAACTTCTAATCTAGGGAGCAGGAGAGCCAAATCGAGTTTTATATGCTAATGTTTTCTGAAACAAAGCAAAATCAAAAACCTCGGCAAAAAGAAATGAGACATTTGGAAGCTTATCAGCGGGCTGCCAACATTGCCTTTCTCTTCACCCTCCCATCATGCCTGATTGTTGTACCTTGTCATGTTCTATGTTAGCAAAGGAACCCCACACACCCTATAAAAATTTCTGTAAAGGAGTAAAGTGCCTAGAACAGATATAGTTATTACCTACTCGGCAATTCATGAGAATAGCAGACAGTTTTTCAGCAGAGAGAAAGCAGATTGATGACAGCTTGGATGAGTGCAATTCACAGATGCTGTGTTGGATACCCAGGAGCAGGACACAGGCAGCCAGCTCTCTCCCCAAACACTTGTTACTCTATTACCTAATTTCTACTCACCTTTTATTATATTTGCTCTAGAAGTCAATGCACTCTTGCGGCAATGAATCTGACTCAGTGACTTTCTTTTATAAAACAAATTCCAATCAGTGGCAATATTTGAAGAAATGAGAATATAATGACACTGGTTACAGACCTGACACTAAAGAAAAACAAGACTGTCTCCCAGGGGCAGAGCAAGCACACACTGGGCTCACTGGGTCCACAAACTGGTAATTTAACCCAGCAGATGCAACAAGGCCACTTGGAAACACCAAACTACATGATCTTGGCTCCTAGCCCAGCTGCTAATTTGTTGAAGGCAGAAGTGACCCTGTGAGCCATTCAAACGTGTATGTTATTGTGAGAGGAGAAGTGAAAATATGGACCAGAAACTGCTCCAAGAAAAAGGAAATCGGATGAGAGAGAAGGAAAACTTCTATGTTGTGACAGTTTATTTGTAAACAAAATATCTAAACATACGCCTCTGGGAGCTCTCTTTCTTGTGGATCTCAACCACAGTGTACAAGAGATAAGTGCATATCGGAGTTAAAACTGACGCTTCTGTCTCACACCTTTGGACTTCTTTTTATTGATTTCCATTCCAGAATGTTCATGGTAATTTGAATGAGCATGGGTGCTGGCTTCCAGGTTTTGATTTCTGATGTCTGCCACCATCCCTCCTGAGCACTGTCACCAGATTCCTCTGCAGAGAACAAGGCAACCTGCACCCGACACTGACACAGTGGAATCTCTCCACTCAGAGAAGAGCAATCTTCTCTGTCAAGCACGCAGGACCCTTCGCAATCCAACACCACACCTCCCTCCAGTTTCCCCAGTACATCCTAACACAAACCCTCTGGTCCAGCCAGCCAGGCCCCTTGCTGTGTTCCCTACAGACCATGCATGGTTCTAGGTCTGTTCCGTTCCACTCTCCCGACTAGCCTCCATTCTACTGAATTCTGATCATCTTTTGTGTTGCAACCCAGATGTTGTTCTCTCTGCCCAGGGTGCTCCTGGGGCCAGGCAGACAATGTAGAAGCATGATCCACAAAAAAGGACTTTGTATTTTAGGGTGTTCCAGGGATCAGACTGGACCAAGGGAGACAGTCACCCAGGATGGGTAAAGAAAAAGATCTAAATCCTAGCCAATGAGTAGCACTAGGGCACAGGAGTCTGGGAAGTGGCACGAAGCTTCATGTCCAAAGGGTGGAAGAGGGCACAACGACAAATCCCCTGCACGCACGGTGGGACGGCACACTGCCCCTGTCCACCACGTGGGTTAGGTGTGGCCACAGGCCAACGGAATGGAAGTGATAATCCTGAGTAAGTGTTATTCCTCTTTGCTCTTTTGCTTTGTTTTGCAGAATATTGGTGCATACCATTTTACTCGACTTCCTTTCTCCTTCTAACTACAGTTGCTAAATTTATTTAGTATTTGGTCACTCCTGGCCACAAGCTATAGACTTCCTTTATTTTCACAATCTCATGATACTGAGTGACAGTATGTGAGAGGAAGAATCTGTTGTGAGCAAGGAGCTCCAAGTTCTTGGGTTAATTTTGTGTGTGGAAATGGCATGCGCCTCTTTTTGTTTAATTTATATAAACGTTTTTCTTAAGAAGATTTTGACTTACAGAAAAACTCTGAGGATAGCATATGCAGTTTCCACGTGCCTCTCCCCCAGTTCCTTCTACTAGTAACATCTTACATTTTCTGGCCACCTTTGTCATAGTTAAGGAACCAACCTTGGTAAATTCACTAAAGTCCATACACTACCCAGACTTCGCTAGGCTTCCCCTAAGGTCCGTTTTCTGTCCAGGGTCCCATCCAGGACATCACATTGAGTTTAGTTGTCATCTCTTTTTAGCCTCCTCTGGGCTGTGGCAGTTTCTCAGACTTACCTCATTTTTGATGACCTTGACAGTTTTGAGGAATCCAGGGCAGGTATTTTGCAGAATACGCTTCAATTTGAGTTTGTCTGATATTTTCACCACAGTTGAGGCTATGGGTTTGGGGTGGGAAGACCACAGAGGTGAGACGCCCTTCCCATTACTTCCCATTAGGATCATGCTACCAACATGCCTCCTCACGGATGCACTGGCCTTGGTCATTGGGCCTATGTGGCGTTTTCCCGGCGTCTCCACTGTGAGGGCTTCACACTCTTCGGGGGGATTACAGTAGGGCACCATGTGGCGTTCTCCTGACGTCTCCACTGTGAGAGCTTCACGCTCTTTGGGGGGATTACAGTAGGGCACACCAGTTAAGCCCTGCTACCTTTGTATCTGTCATCTGGAATCCTTCCACCCAGGAGGTGTGTCTCTCGGTGACTGGGCCTCTCTGGAATGAAAGTTTTAAGTGCACAGGAAGGCTTTGCCAAGCTCTCTCTTTCGATGCCATGATGACTATAAATAGTAGCTCCATGGCCTGGATCCAGAGGGAGGACAATGACATCACAATGTGTAATGTGAACAAGAAATAAATCTTTATTGTTTTGAGCCATTGAGACTTTGGGATATTTTTTATGGCACCATAACTTACCTTCCTCAAGGAAGGGTAAAGCAAGGTCATATTCTCAAGGACAGGAGTCAGGAGGGTTGGAACCCTGAAAGGGCAGGAGTGCCTATTACTGGTTTACAACTGAGGCTGGAACATAGCCATACATGGGAGGTCTGCTCTGACATGACGTGGCCTCCACAGATTGGGGGGCCAGATGGCACTAAACCCTCTTCCAGAGTGCAGCTTCTCCTTCCAGATCTCTCCTAATCACTGCAACACACATTGGTTTTATCACACTTCGACTCTCAAATAAAGATCAGGCGTGGTAGCTCATGCCTGTAATCCCAGCACTTCAGGAGGCTGAGGTGGGCAGATTGCCTGAGCTCAGGAGTTCGAGACCAGCCTGGGTAACACGGTAAAACCCGTTTCTACTAAAATATAAAAAGTTAGCCAGGCATAGCAACATGCGCCTGTAGTCCCAGCTACTCGGGAGGCTGAGGCAGGAGAATTGCTTGAACCCATGAGGCAGAGGTTGCAGTGAGCCAAGATTATGCCACTGCACTCCAGCCTGGGTGACAGAGTGAGATTCTGTCTCAAAAAAAAAAAAATCTCAAATAAAATTATCATCTCCCCTCAACCATAGCCAAATACCTCCTCCTGACTTTGTATTTCTGCCCCTGGTGCAGTTATCTTCCCTTTTCTGGCTTAAAGTCTCAGTGTGACTGTTGAACACAGCTTCAGCTGTGGCCAATCATTTCCAGAGATTCTACCCACACTGTGACATTGACACTCACCTTTTCATTCCCATGCCCCCCTCTCCTGAGCTCAGAGCCTCCTCCCCTTCTGTCTACACCACTGTGACAGATCCTAATTTACTGCTCTCTCTCCACCCTTCTCTTCTCCTCTAGGTATCTGTCGCTAAACTAAAGACCAGATCAGTTCTTTTCTCTGTGTGAACTACCTTCTTGCTCTACCACTGCTCTTCCACAGTCCGGCCCTTCCTCATCTACCTGCCCAGTCGATTTCCCATGAGTCTTCCACCTCAAGTCCACACTTTAGATATCCCTGGTAGATCTGTGTTCCACGTCCTTGCAATTCTCTATAAGAGGGTTATTCTTCCTGCTCTGCCATAACCTCTTGTCTCCTTCTCCAAGTGGCAAGTTCTGGCACCTCTTGGAGGCCCAGCTCAAACGTCACCTCACCTGTGAAATTTTTACTGACTCTCATCCTATTCCAGGCAGAATTAATCACGTCTTCTTTCTTCTTCAATTTAGAAAAATCACATTCATTCTTAAATGTTTGACTCAAAAAAGACCTCTTATTTTCCTTCTCTCTGTACTGGTTTGCCAGGGCTGCTATAATAAACACCATTGACTTGGTGGCTTAAACAACAGAAATGTATTCCTCACAGTCCTAGAGGCTAGAAGTGTGAGATCAGGGTGTTGGCAGGTTTGGTTTCTCCTAAGGCCTCTCTCCGTGGCTTGCAGACGGCCACCTTCTCCTGTGTCCTCACGTGGTCTCCCCTCCATGTGTGTCTGTGTCCTAATCTCCCCTTCTTACTAATTGGCCAGTCAGATTGGATCAGGAGCTACCTATATAACCTCATTTTACCTGAATTACCTCTTTAAAAATCCTGTTTCCAAATAGAGTCCTGCTCTGAGTTACTGGTGGTTAGGACTTCAATGTGTGAATTTTGAGGGTGCACAATTCAGCCCAAAACATCTTCCTTCCTTCCTTTTCTCCTTCTCCTTCTTTTCCTTCTCCTTCTCTCTCTCTCCCTCTTTTTCTTTTCTATAAAAAAGACAAATTGATCCCTGAACTTTCAGCAGGAATAAAGAGCAGTAAAGACATGGCCCTTTTCCTCAAGCAGTATCGAGTCTCTCACAGGGCACAGAATGGAGCCGAATAAGCCCAAGTTCCCTTCAGAAGGAGCCAGCAGCCTCCGTGGCGCTCTGCCAAGGCTCCATACCCAGATCCCAGTGCAGATCCTCGCATTGTCCTAGAGGGCCTCGTCTGGCTTCCTGTCACAGCTCTTGTGAGCTTCTGAGGTCAGAGCCACCTTTGTTGTCTCTGAATTTACAGTGTCTTGAATTGTACCTGGCACATAATAAATGGTTAACAAATAATGGTTGAATTGAACCCAAATAAATTGATATTAGATTTTTACTCCTGAAGGGCTTTTTGCTGATGGATTAACTTTTTCATCAGCTTGTTCCTAAACAAGGGACAAGTTTCTTTGTTCAAGTCAGCAGTGCAAAAGTGGTCAATTACATTGCATTTTTCTTTTTTTGTTTTTTTTTTTTAGAAACAGAGTCTCACTCTGTTGCCCAGGCTGGAGTACAGTGGCACAACCATGGCTCACTATAGCTTTGACCTCCTGGACTCAAGTGATCCTTCTGCCTCAGTCTCCCAAAATAGCTGGGACTACAGCTGTGTGCCACCATGCCCAGCTAATTTTTTTTTTAGAGAGACAGGGTCTCACTACGTTGCCCAGTCTTGTCTTGAACTCCTAGGCTCAAGCGATTCTCCTGTCTGGGCCTCCCAAAATGCTAAGATTACAGGTATGAGCCACCTGTATTTTGCTTTTTAGACTGATAAAAATATGAATTCCTATGTTTAAAGAGGTAATGTTTCTACAGGTTTTGGAGGGAAATGACTTCTGGATTTCCTTCTATTTAGGAATCTCTTAGGTCTTTCCCATTGCAATAAGTCATGTATCTAAAAATTATAACTGCAATAACAAATTAATATTAGTTTCATTTTGATGTGAACCAAAAATAATAATAAGCCTCACACTCTGTGAAAGTGATAAGCAAGGAGAATCTTACAAAGACTTGAAAATATTTTGAGAAACTGAAAACTGCAAAATTAGAAGCATTCAACTTAATTATTACATGAAGTTTAAACAACTAATGAGTAGTGGTAATGGTCTGGTCTAGTTTAAGGTTATTGGTGACAGTATTTGTAACCAGCTGTTGGGTCACATCAAGGATCTACCATAATTGTCAGACAGAGAGTCTCATTTTCCTTTTTCTTTGGAGACTGATGGTAATTTTCCCCCAGCTTCATCTCCATCTTCTGTCTAGGAGTGAGGGTCAGTGGAAGTTCTACATGTGACCGCTCGTGGTTGCCTGTGCCCTGCTGTAGCCTGTGAGGTGAAGGCAAAGCTGGGCGCTGCAGGAGGGGTAATCAGGCCCCCTTGAGAGGCAGAAACCCGGAAGCTGGGCCAGCTATGACCTGAAACCTCTGCTCTTCTCTGTAGGAGTAGAGACCAGGTGTGACTTCCCATAGGGTGGGTGTGGTGATAGTTGAAACAAACTGCCCATGAAAGTGAAGAGGCCCTGGGGTCATGTTGTGGGCAGGTGGAGCACACAGGAGTGACACAGGACCCACTGGAACTAGAACTGTAATGTGATGAGATGTCAAAGCAAAATAACAACAACAATAAGAATACTAGCAGGCACTTACGTAGCACTATGAGCCGGTGTTCCGGCAGCTTTATTTATATACTAACACATTCTGAGCTATTTTTCTTGTCGTTTAATATCACACACTCATCAGTTGCGAAAGACTATCAATGCCTACATTTTTCTGGCAAGATGTCATTTTCCATTAAGGCTCTGTAAGGCTAGGTGTAGTGGCTCACATCTGTAATCCCAGCACATTGGGAAGCCAAGGCAGGAAGATCACTTGAGCTCAGAGACCAGCCTAGGCAACATAGTAAGACCCTGTCTCTACAAAAAAATTAAAAAATTAGCAGGTCATCGTGGTTCCTGTAGTGCCAGCTACTCTGGAGGCTGAGGTGGAAATATCACTTGAGCCCAATAAGTCAACTGCACTGAGCTATGATCATGCCACTGCACTCCAGCCTGGGTGACTAAGCAAGGCAGTGTTTCAAAAAAAAAAATAGAGAAGGAGAAAGAAAAGGCTTCTTTAAATCTAGCCTTCAGGAGATGAGGAGAAGAAAACAGGCATGCCCTATATTAAAAGAGGCTATCAGGGACTGCTCAGCAAATCTTTTTTCTTAATGCTGTTTATGCCATGTAATTAAGTTTGAAATTTTCTTTTAAGAACCAAATAAGTTACATAACCAAAAGCCAAAGTCAAGTGATTCTTATGAACAGACAACATATAGTTAATCTATGAAATTCTTTTGAGACCTCATACTGTTATAAAGTTTTTCCTTACATGGAAACAAAAGCTTCTTCCCATAACATCCTTCTTTATTCTTTATGATATCTCTTTTGACAGCTCACAGTGTATTTGGTCCTCTGAGAAATCTCTGAGCAAATGCAGCAGTCATTAGCCCCAGGTGGTGCCCCTCTTCCTTACTAAACCTTATCAATTCTTCTAGCTCTTATTTATGTGAGATGTATATAGAGTATATGTTTATATAAAACATATCTTTATAAAAATGCATGCACTGTGTAGTTTGGCAGTGGATACTCTTTGCATGTTTGCACGAGTACATGATGCATTGATAATTCACACACGAGTTCCTTTGGGATGGACTCTGGTAGGCTCAACGGGAATACACTATACAGTTGATCTTTGAACAACACGGGTTTGAACTGCGTGGGTTCACTTATACATGGATTTTCTCAGTACAAGTTACAAAGAATGCACTGGCCTCTCCTGCCTCCCCTTCCACCTCCATCACCTCTCCTGCTTCGACAACCCCTGAGACACCAAGACCAACCCCTCCTCTTCCTCCTCCTCCACCTACTCAACATCAAGGCAAAGAAAAGGAAGACCTTTATGATGATCCACTTCCACTTAATAAATAGTAAATATATTTTCTCTTCCTTGTGATTTTCTTAATAATATTTTCTTTGCTCCAGCTTACTTTAAGAATACAGTATATAATACATATATAAAATACATATCCATCGACAGATCTGTTATTGGTAATTTGCCTCCTGTGGTCAAGCCTGTTATTGGTAAGGCTTCCAGTTAACAGTAGACTATTAGTAGTTAAGTTTTAGGGCAGTCATACATGGATTTTCCACTGTATGGGGGTGTCAGTCTCCAACCCCCACATTGTTCAGGAGTCAACTGAATTGGCAGTGGTGGCCTCTTTTCTCCTTGGGGTACAGTCAGCACGCATGTCATTATAGTTTTACTTTCTCCCAAGTGTATTTTCATTGCTTCAGTGTTTTTGTCTTGGTTTGAATTTCATTGTTTTTTTCATCAGAATTTATAGGCCATCTGCAAAGCAGTAACTTTGGAGGGATTACAATGCTTGTATCAGTCAGCAACCCAGCTGGAAAGAGATGACACATTCAAACGGGTCACTGAAGGGTCTTAAATTGACAGGTTATCTAGAGAAACCAGAACAGGATTAAGGAGACTGACAAGCTATGGCAAAGCCTCAGGGATCAGCAGCAAGGGAGGCCTTTATCACCCTTCTGCCTGTTGGGAAGTGGCAAGCAGGGGACAGATATGAGAACCCAGAGCTCTGACTATGAAGAGGGGCTCCTTGCAGGATCTGAGCCTCTACAAGAGGAAAGGATTTCTCTTAGGGAAGGAGGAGGCAAGAAACCCCCAAGCTCTCTCTACCCTCTTCCATCTCCCCAGTTCCTGCTGCGGACCAAACCCTGTGAAAAGCAGAAATCTAAAAGATGAAGGGGGAAGAAGTTAGTCTTCCAGGCCACACAGCAGGGTTGCCAGGAGTCTGGAGGAGCAAAGAGAAAATCCAGGTGGGCACAAAATGCAATGAGAGAAGCAAAGTTTCCTAGAGAGCAAGCACTGTGCACTCTGCATCTTTTCATGACCATATCTAGTGTCTAGTGCGTGGGTTGACACCTATGACATTGTCGACAAGGGTCTCACTGAATCCACAAACAGATTAGAAGTTAGTTGTTCCTGAAATAGAAGGCATTGTAACTGACAAGAGAGAACTCATGAACTCTGGCTTTTTTAAACAACCACATATTACCATTATTTAAAACTTCCTCTTTTAAAACAATGTCTTTCTTTTATTAATCAGCTAATATTAAAGGAGAATCTGATAACTCTAATTTTTCTCTCTGTCAACCTGTCCTTAAGCTGCACACAGAAGAACTGTCTTCAGCAGGGAGTTTCTGATGTTGTTAAGCACCTAAAATTTGGATAAGCAAATAAAAGAGCAAAGCCTTCCTAAAGAGAGTACCCAGATTGCAAGACTTGGCCACGGGAGGCAAATTCCAGTTCAAGTCCTGATTCTACTGCCTGTGCTTCCTGGAGTAGGTTACCTATACTCTGAACGCTTCCATTTCTTCAGCAAAAATAGGAGTAATAATAGTACCTGTCTCTTAGACACTCATTTCTCGTTACTGTCCTGTCTTCACCAAACGCTATTACATAGCACACTGTATGCTTCAATCAGTTAATAACTTCTATTGCTTCCAACAACTCAAAATCTCCTGCTTTAATCTGTCATTGCTGGTTCTCTCTAATTGATCCCCTTGCCTGGTTACTTGAATCTACCTTTCTGTCTAGCTTACAGGAACTGACACTTTGGCTCTGTTCTTTAGTTTTGGAGATTGTGATTAAAATAGGGATGCCAGATAGAATAGAGAACTTTAAAATCCATATAAAGACAGGTAATATACAGATAAAATACAAAGTAAAAAAACTTTGAATTTCAGACAACCAATAATTTTTTATTATGCCTATATCCCAAATATTGCATGGCAACCCTAGATTGGAGGGCACCTCTCGAATCACTCAAGTTCAGGATTCAGCAGCACCTCTCAGCTCATCCCATGCCATGTTCTGCCCCTTCCCTAGAGCAGCCCTGGGTCTTGAGTACAAGTTCAGCAACTCAGCTCTTCTGGGAGGGAGCTGCCCCTGGGAAGAAAGTGATCATTTCTCCTCACTTTTTAAATTTATGCCAAGGCTCAAGTGAGGGGAAATGATCACAACACCACAGATATCCTGGTTCTCAATATTGGACGTGTAGTAACAGCGGGATAAGCTGTATGAAAGCGAGTGGAGGGATTCAGATGATTTAATGGTCACCTTTTGCTCTCTGAGGATCTATCGGAATTCCACCTTGAATGTCCTGAGAGAGAAGCTTCCTCTCCCATCTTTTGTCAATAAACTTAAATGGGCTCTGTTTGCTTTGTAAATGCATGAAAAAAAGGGGCAGCCTTCCAGTTTAGGGTGTGATAAAGACTCTTGAAATCTGAAAGGTCTTGGCCAGGTTAATGAGATGGAATTCTGAAGACACTACCTAGAATCTTATCAAATTCAAAGTGAACTATAGATGGTTATTGCTTTCTAAAATCCAGGTACAATCCTAAATACTTTGGAGAGAGAATGGTGTCTGTCCACCTGGAGGAGAATGGAGGCAGATGCTGCCACGTGCCCCACAAATCCAGTGGGATGGTTCCCGCTGACATATGGGAACTCATTGTTTCCATCTTCATTAGCCATAGAAATCTGCCCTAACTGACTTCATATAGGTAATTGAGCTGATTAGCAAATTCAAATTCAATAAGGAAAAATGTGGAGAAGATGCTTTCTGCCACTCAAAGTTGTTTTTGAAGTTGTGGGCCCTAAGTCTTGCCATCTTATTTATCACTGTTAAGTCTGCAGGTATAATTTTACCAGTCTTATTTCGAAACGTAGCCCATCTTTTTTTTTATTTTAAGGGTAATCCCTTACTCTCTCTCAGTTACAAAGTCTTCCGCTGTGCTTACTTTCTGAATGTTAATACGAGTTGGATTGTTGAGGCCAGTATTCCAGCTGCAGTGGCCGTGAAGATAACGGGTCCTTCTACAACCAGATATTGTTATGACCTCTGTCACACAATAATGTGATTAGTCCAAAAGCCCATCTTCCCTCCCTCCCCCTGTCCCACCCACAAACACTGTGACCAGGGCCAAAATCTCTGCATTCTTTGGATAAGCTGAATGCACGCCGTCTATGTTTTTAAAAATATAAGACAAGTTTCTAATCTCCATTGACAATCATTTCATTTCATCCATTCAAATCCCCTGGCTCTGCCATTTTCTAGACATCGGTTGAACTTGAACAAGTAACTTAACCTCTTAAGTTTTCTCACCTTTCAAATGTAGGGAAAAAAAAAACTAACTCAGAGTAGTCTTAAGGCTTAAATAAAATTGTTTTAAACACTATCAAGCATACTGGAGGCTAATATCCAATCATGGTTGTCACCACTGAGTTGTGAGCCCAGCTCAGGTCTGAGGCTCACTCAGTTCGGAAGGCGGCCCCATCTTCCTCTGGGGAAGATCTTGCAGCACAGGTGAGAAGAGCAGATGACCTCCAGGCAGCCATTTGAGCTGAGGCCACACTCTTCCCAGCCAGGCAGCCCCCAGCTAGTCACCTACAGTGCAGAGTACCAGGGCTTGGTTACCCCTGCCCAATGTGGGGCTTCTCTGAAAAGCAGCCTGGCTCTGGACTGCCCCTTGGATTGATAAGACACTCCCACGTGTATCACCACCAGAGGCTGCCCTGTCAAGGCTACTTCCTTCCCTTTATCTTCCCCAGACATCACTCCCCTGCATGAACCTTTGACACCTCTTACCCCATCTCTTCACCTACTTCCTAGAGAACTCCACAGTGAGCAAGTTTCCCCAGTGTATATCACTCTCAAATTCAGGTTCACATGGTGATGGTGCCCAGCACGTCTGGGAAGGGAATAAAGGCAATTGGATTGGATAACAGTTGGCCTTGGAACGACACAGGTTTCAACTTCAAGGATTCACTTATACCTGAATCTTCCTCCACCTATGCCATCCCTGAGAAGACAGCAAGAACAATCCCTTCTCTTCTTCCTCCCTTCATCCTACTCATTATGAAGACAATGAGGACAAAGACCTTTATGGTGATCCACTTCCATTTAACGAATAGTAAATATATTTTCTCTTCGTTATGATTTTCTCAATAACATTTTCTTTTCTCTAGCTTATTTTATTATAAGACTATAATATCTGATATATATAACATACCAAATATATGTTAATCAACTGTTTATGCTATCAGCAAGGCTTCTGGACAACAGTCGGCTATTAGTAGTTTAAGTTTTTGAGGGGTCAGTAGTTATACGTGACTACTGGGGGAAAGCAGTGCCTCTAGTCCCAGCATGGTTCAAGGGTAAACTGTACTGTTAACAAAGGAAAGACCTACCTCTATGTCTGGGGGAGGGCGACGGGGAAGACATTTTAGAAGACAACAACATGGAAGAAAGGCGGTGCCCTGCTAAAGGTTTGGCCCTTGGAGGTCTTCTGGCTTATGAAAGACCTGAGAGAATCTCTGCTGAAGCAATATGGCTTCACCTGTGGATTGCATCCCATGCCTGGCTAGAATTCTAAACTGATTTGAACTAAGCCCGTGACTCCATACCCTAGCCAGCTTTGAGCCTCTGAATTTCCATTATCTGGCCAGTTTTCAGAAACCTGGTAATCATGTCAACTGTTAGCAAACATGAGATTTTTTTTTTAATCTGTAACTCCTTCCTGGTTCTTTACTCTGTTTTATTCTTACAGTTGTCCTTTGAGGAAGGATTTTTTTTTCCGTTGTGGAAGCAAAGGCCTAGAGAAGTTGAGTGGTCTGTCCAAGTCCTACAGCAATTAAGCGGTAGAGCCATGGGTTTGAGATTTGTCTGTCTGATCTCTAATCGCTCTTACTTCATCTCCCTATATTAGGCATTTAGACCCTAACTAAACCTCTGATGCACGAAACAGTAGGAAGAGACCAAAACCAACGTGGAAGTCAGTGACTGCAATGCAAGACTGCTGCATCTTACTGATCTTGATGTTGATAAAGTCACAGACTATAGCCTGTCATTCCGGGACTGCACTTGCCCCTCGCCTCAGCAGCTCTGCCCATCATCAGCTGCATCCAGCATGCTCTCTCCAAGCACCATACAGCCACAGGGCCTTTTGATCTTGTGAACTTATGGAGTCACAGGTATCCTGACTCTCATATCCCTCTTGACACTGTCTGCAGAGACAAGTTCGGCCAGAATCACCTCCTGATTTGACAGGCCAGCAGGGATGCTCTTTACTGCTGCTCAGCAGATCATGGTCAAGGGTCAAGACCCACCTCCTGCTAGCTGCCCTCTCAGCTGCCAACTTCCAACTGTCACAGAATGTTCTGCTTCTGACAGACCCTTTCTCCACAGTGAATGAGAGCTGGCACTGCTGTTCCCATCTGGGCAGCAGAGCTACGAGGTTCTCACATAATTAGTTCATCTCTTGGAAAACTGTTTACTGAATATTTTGCCAGCTCTACATGGAATTGAAGCTGTGTTTTATTCTTAGCCTAACCACAGTTTAACAGGTCACAAACCTTAAGGGTATGCAAATCTGTGCTTCACCTTCACTCCAGTGAGTACTTTCTCCCCTGCTCAGGGCTTCTGAGAAACTGTACCCAGGGAAAGCTTAGCCTCATGAAAGAGAGCCCCACAAAATCCACCTGCTCAAAGTTCACCGTGTCTATGTGAAAGTCAGCCTTGACTTGCATTTCTTATAATACTGGAAATAAGGAAATGGGATCTGATAAAATGTCTGATGTTTGTGAATGGTTTGTATGATATAATTGACACCTACCATGGAGGGACAGGGCAGTGGGGACCTCAGTTGTGTGGGGGAGCCACTTCTTGCAGGCCCTGGGAGCAGTGGAGATGGGAGGAAGGGTCAGCAGGAGCTGCTTGTGACAAAGTCATTTCACAGAACATGGAAAGGGAAGCCACCTCTAGCTGTTCTCTTTTCCTCCAGGGATCCTGGCAAAATGTGGGGTGAAAGGAAGAGGCCATCTACTCGAAGTTCTCCCAGGAATGCTTCCAAGACCTACATGCAGATACTGGAGCACTCCCTTGGATTAATGGGGTCTCCTATAACCACTGCCCATTTGCCATTGGGCTCAGCAGGGTCTGGCTCTCTAAGGTAATCCCAACCCTGATCTTTCCCTGCTCCCCAAGAGCTCATGGGCTGCTCTTGCTAGCTACTTAGGACTCCAAGCCAGAGACAAAGCCTTTTTTCTATAAGAGAAGGTTTTTTAATTTCTGAAGAAAGCACTTCTATAGAGGTTTTCCCTGTATATAAGCAGAATAACTTTAAAATGTCAAGAAAAGGGAGACTTTGAGAGATAATATAGCAGAAATTTAGTGCATTTTACCTCTAGAATAAATATGATGCCTTTATCTGTTTATGTGAATATCTAGAACAACAGGCCTGTGGTGGGTGCTGATGATTGGTCTGCTCCGTTCTTCTAAAGGGTCTTCAAGTACTGGAGAGTCTGGAAGACTAAAAGTTGCATTCATTAGACTCCCTTGCAGCTAGGATTCTCTAGGGCGACCTTGAGATTTGAAAGGCAGTTGAAGCAGAGAGTTTCAAGATTCTGTGTTCTAGTGCTAGTTCTCCCACTTTAAGGAGTTGAGACACATTTTGGAAGGTGGCAGCAAATTTCAGTCTTGGGGATTGAAGTTCTGGCTCCAATGGCTCCCTAAAGAGGAACCCATTCTATAAAGTTCTGAGAGTCAGTCCTGAAAGTCCAGATTAGTGCTCACCCCTCCAACCCTCCTAACTATTGTGTGAGCTCCTAGTTTGCTGTATTAAATATCTTTCTGCTTAAGATACACAAAGTGGTTGGTTTCATTTCCTGCACCAAACTCTGACTGACATAAATCCTTTGTCTGAGATCCATTTGGTTTGAGGTTTTTTTTGTTTTTTTGTTTTTGTTTTTGTTTTTTGTTTTTTTAGTAGAGATGGCATTTTCATCATGTTGGCCAAGCAGGTCTCAAACTCCTGACCTCAGATGATCTGCTCATCTTGGCCTCCCAAAGTGCTGGGATTACAGGTGTGAGCCACTGCATCCAGCCTGGTCTGAGTTTAACAATGTGTTTAATCTTTCCTCATTTATTCTAATTTTTACCTCTTGAATTGTTTTTGATGTTCTATTCTCATCCTGCTTCTCATTTTATTTACCCCTCTTTAGCATATTACTGAGCAGCCATAATAATCTGCAGGAAAAGTTATACATTTTAGAGTCAAATAGATCTCATTTTAAAATCTTTCTCTTTCACTTATAATATGTGTCACAATAGATGAAGTTTCTAAAGTCTCCAGCCTCTGTTTTCTGATCTCTTAAACATGCCCAGGAATACCTTTCTTATCAGGTGTGGTGCAGTTTAGGTAAGAAGCCCTGGGAGCCCCCAGAAGGACACACAGCAGGACTAAACAAATCTGTTTATTCCCCTCTTCCTCCTGCCTACACAAAGAATTCCTCACGTTATCTTCACTCATCATTGATAATCAGTTCCAGTGCTGGGGATGGCCACTTTCCAGACCAAGGAGACAAGCCAAATCCCCTCTCCATAGCTGGGATGAGTGAGAAGCTCAATGGAGGGTCCTTCCCATTCCCATGCCCCTGAACTGAACAACACAAACTTCAGCTCTACCCAGAGCTTCAAAGTCAAACAGCATTTCCTGTATACCCTTCAGAAACATAAACTCCCATCCCTGAGGATCTGGACTTAAAGCCTTGACCACTCCTAATCTTCCTGGAGTCCATGTGTACAGTGCACAAGTCATTACTGTGTTTTCTCTCTCTCCTTAGATATCTTTCCTTCTCTCTCTCTCTTTTATCCACTTTTGCATTTTCTCACTCTCCACGTCTGCTCACTATTTTGTTTCTCACATCTCTCTTTTCCTCCACCTACAGGATGTTTGGCCCCCATTCTGTTGCAACCTCTCTGTTTCACTTCCTGTCATTCTTGCTCCCCAAATTTTGATTGTCCCCCCACTGCATGCATTCCTGCATCTCTGTCCCCACCCCCACCCTGTGGTCCCCCTGTCACACCCCACTTCCTGAACTATGGCTTCTCACACTTACTAAGTGCCTTCCCTGTCACATTGCTCCTCTTTTTCCCTCCTGGCACCAGGTCTTTCTGTCTTCCGTGATCCCAATTCTTTTTTTTTTTTTTTTTTTTTTTTTGAGGTGGAGTTTTGCTCTTGTAGCCCAGGCTGGAGTACAGTAGCTTGATCTTGGCTTACTGCAATCTCCCCCTCCTGGGTTCAAATGATTCCCCTGCCTCAACCCCCCGAGTAGCTGGGATTACAGGGGCATGCGCCACCATGCCCAGCTAATTTTTGTATTTTTAGTAGAGAATGGGTTTCACCATATTGGCTAAGATGTTCTCCACCTCCTGACCTTGTGATCCGCCAGCCTCCGCCTTCCAAAGTGCTGGGATTACAGGCGTGAGCCACCGAGCCCGGCCCCATTTATTCCCCTCACTCCGTCGGCTGTATCTCCCCTTTTCCAGACCACTTCTACTAGCCCTGGTCAAGATGCTCCCTTCTTGTTTTTCTCTCCTTCGTCTCTGGAGAGCCCTTTTCACCCTGTGTCTTCTTCTCCTGCTTCTTCTGCTGGTCCACTCTTTTTCTCTGCTGTTAGTCTCTAAGTCCAACCCCTCGGTCCTCTATTTTGTATCTCATTTTTCTCCCCCTAAGACTTTCTAGCTGTCCCTCAGTCTGTCGGTTTCTGTCCCTGACCCAGCCCCGTGCACATTCACAGATACGGGGGGAAAAGAGGCCCCTGCCTGAAAGAACAGTTCCAGCAGTGCTGAGAAGGCAAACACACCGCAGCCAGCCCAGCCAGGGAAGCAATCCGTGCAAAAGAAACCCCGACGTCACGGAACAGGTGCAGGTCACCTCCTCCAGCACAAGGGCTGGGGGTCCCCCAAGGCGGTGAGTGCTGTGGGGAGAACTAGGGAGCAGCACGGGTTGACCTGTGAGGTCACGAGGAGCTGGGAGTCTCAAGAGATGGTGCGGTCTGCAGAATTCCAGGGTCAGGATGAAGACGCAGCCACCGGGACTGCACGGGGTTGGGAGAAGTGGAGGGAGAGCAAAACACTTGAACCCACCCCCAACTTTGCCCCACGTGGTTATACGAAGTGATGGAGAAGGACGGAAGTCACCCAAAAGGAAAACGACGCAGCAGGCGGTGTCTACCTGGACCTCAGACAGGCTGAGGGAGCAGACTGACTCAGAGCGATTTTAACCCAAAATAAACACAGACCAGGCGAGGCGACCGGGCCTCCGAAAACCTCACAGCCACGAGGGACTCCACGTGCTAGGTGAGCGAGCCAAGATATTTCAACACACGGGGCAGCTCCTGAACCCCGGCTTCGACGGATCAGGGGCCTGAGGGGTCGCAAAGCACAGATTTGAACCAGAAAAACGGAATCTTACCACTGGACTTTGCCGTTGTTCCGCTCGACATCCACAGAGTCCATTCTGAGCCTCTTGCAACCAGCTGCAACAAGAAATCTTTAATTCTTTATCCCCAATCCCCCCAAATCTGGAATATAGTGAGGCCTCAGCATGAAATAAAGCTACCTCCCTGGGCCCTTTTCCCCAGGACAGGCACACCCACTCAGAGCTTGCAGACCCTTACGACTTGGAGCCCAGGTGCCTTTACCTACAAGCTGATGGCTCTATTTGCAGGCCGTCTCCAGGATGACGTCCTTACACAGCTTTTCCATATGCAGCTCTGCTATTTCCTTAGAGTGTTCCTGAAACACCTGTTACTGCTTCTGCCCACTGTTGTCAGCGGATCCTATAAAGCAAAAATCTACTTAAAACCAAATGACTCTGTATCTTAGGAAATAAGAGTGTAGACAGAAATGACTAAAGAAAAATATTATATCCAATAGTCAATGTTAAATTATATGTTTTATGGTTCTGAGATATAAACCCCCTATCTCAAGAAAATTTCTAGCACACAGCTAATTTGTGTGAATATTATTGGGGGTGAGACATAGGGAGAAAAGATTATGAAAAGTTAATATGCTCTTGGCAGCAAGTAATAGGATGTTTGTCTCAAGAGGGCTCCAACTATAAAGGATTTTTGTCGGCTCACCTAAGTGAAGATTCAGAAATTCAGGCTTTTTTATTTCCTCACTCTGTCCTCCATTTGAGAGCTCAATTCTTACAGAGGCAAGCGGTTGCCAACTGGGACAATATTCATGACAAGTAGGAGAGAGAGTCTCTTATCTAACTGTAGAATTAAACGCCCCCCTCCTTCAATCTATTTGGAATAACTTACTGAATGTACTTGCTCCTGAACCAAGAACTGTCACCAGGGAAATGCCATGTACTGATTGGCTTAAACCTGTTTTCTAAAATGATTCTTGGCAGAGGAATGGAATTGTCACGACTGGCTCAGGCTGGATCTGGAGTCAGTGCCCAAAACCATGTTGTTCCTACTCTAAAGAGGCAGGGTGAAGCAGATGTTCACACACAAGAGAACTAAAGAGAGGGGTCCAATCCCTCCTTTGGATCAAATTACAATGAAAGACTGAAGAACATTCACAAGACAAAAAAGTCAAAATGGACATTGCAGTGCAAGTAAGAAGTCCACACTAGAAACCCTGAGGTCTCTGAACTTCCTACAGGATATGGGAAGGGGACTTGAGGCGGATTTTATCAAAGTCATAAAGGCAAGACAGACTGACCCAGCTTTATGTGGATAACACCTACAAAATGTGTATAACAATCAGTAGGCAAGGGAAGGAGGAACAGTGGGGAGGAAGCATAGTTGCACAAAAGAAAGTGTTAGACTAAAAATGCCAAAATGTGCCAGTGTGGTTGTGTGTGCCTGTAATCCCAGATACTCAGGAAGCCAAGGTAAGAGGATTGCTTGAGGCCAGGAGTTCAAGGCTTTGGTGAGCTTTAGGCATGCCTGTGAATAACCACTGCACTGCAGCCTGGGCAACATAGTAAGACCCTGTCTATAAAAAGAAATTAAATTAGAAAAAAAAAAAAAAACGCAAAATATAATAGCATCTGCCCTTAGATGATAAAACTGTATTTTTCTCCCTTTTACAAGTTTTTCTGTTTTTCTAATAATCTTCTAATGATAATATATTTATTTTATAATTAGAAAGTATTAATATAAATAGTTAATGGTGGCTTCCAAATGTAACTTCTTCCTAAGCATGCAATTCCCATGACTCATTCCCATGACAAAAGCCACATACACAGTAATAATTTTTCCAATATTTGTTAAGCATGGAATTGTCAAGCTCTTCAGAGGCCTGGCAAAAGTCCCTAATTAACAAGTACTCAAGGACTGACACATGTTTACCATATCATGTTGTTGTTTAAATTGTGGCCTACTTGTGGTTGGAGGCTATGCTTAGTTGTTAAAAAGTTAATTGTTATTGAGTCAAAAAGAGATCACTCTGGCTCCAGAGAGACTAATTAACTTGGGAAATTCCAGTGAGAACCCCAACTCCAAGAGGAAGCACACTTATCTCTAGATGACTTTCCATATGCAGCAGAGTAAGTTCTTGAAGGGCAAGGATTCCATGTGCTGATTATCACATTAGCATGCACATACAGGTGCATCGCAAATTCTTTTATTGATAGAGGACAACCAGCAAACCCACATGGCCCACACCCTCTTTAATCAACTTCATTATTTTCTCTGTTTTGTACTATGTGAATCCTTCTTCTAAGTTTTACTGTTTTTGTTTTTCACATTAACCAGGTTTTGATTAGTGAAGATTCCACTCACTGAACTCCTTGTGTATCAGAAAGTGAGAGATTTTCTTTCTTCCTGGAAAACCCTTTATTTATCATGGACTCTGCCATGCTCTTAAGCACCAAAGCTGCCTCTCCTTTCCTCTTGGCGCAAACACCACTGACAACGCCTCTGACCACGAGCACGTGGCCAGGTCTCCAGATCCATGCCTAGCCCAACGATCTCAGGACATAATTTTCTCTGCTCGGAGTTTGGTGAGAACTACTAATTTCTTAATGTCATATTGGTTTTGCTTAAAATGAAAAATCCTAAACCTGTGTAGGTCAAGGGTGAAAAGAATTTTAATATCTTAAAATAATGGAGAAAAGAAACAGTAGAGATTTCAGGGCTGTAGTTCCTGGTGAAGCTGAAAAAATTAAAGGCCTTATCCTGTAAGCGTATAGAGCTGGCCAGTGGCAAGGGCAGGATGAGGATCTCAGCTTCCTGGGGCCCTAGTGATACTGGGCAGTCCTCTCAGCTCTGTGCCATGCATCCTGTCCTGGTGTCACTGCGCACATGCTGCCCCACAGCAGTCACTCTCATTTAAATCCTAAATGTGGCATATTACAAATTTGCATGCAAGAGAAAGGCAAACGGACGTCTCAAAAATGTGCACAGACAGGGCAAGTCAAAATCACATGGTGTCATATAGTATCCCATGGCACAACTAACCATGAAAATGCCTTGCTCAGGGAGAGGGGCAATGTGAAGAATAAAACCACCTTCTATACAATGTGAAGAATAAAACCACCTTCTGTAAACCAATTCTACTGCTTTGGGAGATGACTATGTAATGGATGGTGAAGAGCAGTTTCAGTTCTCTATGGAACACAACTACTGAGAATCGTGCTGATAATCATAGCAGTTTTAATACACATTTTTTATAAGGGCTTCCTATACCCTGGGTGCTATGTTGTCCCAGTTATCCAAATGAAAGCTAAATTCTGTCCATTATGCTGGAAGAGGGAGCAGATGGAAACAATGTAGGTCTGCCATCTAAAGAAACAACCAACCTCTAGCTCAGCTGCCTCTGCTCATTCAGCAAGGTGCCAGTTTTCCTTCACTGTAAGCATGCACTCTCCCCCAGAGGAGCAAGATTCAGCAGAGTTTAGACATGTTTTCTCACCCATTGAATAGTCAGACACTGACTGAAAGAATAAAGGTGACCAATACACCTTTTACACCAAAAAGCCTGACTTCTAAACCAGTTGTGTTCGCTACCTGCACAATAATACATATGACCCACCTCTCTTCACCCATGCTAGACGTGAGCAATGGACTGCACCAGCCCTAGCAGCCACTGCCTCTCTTTCTCACATTAATCCACTTGGCAGGCTCACGTACCTGCGCAATCTTCCCCCACCCCCACACACATTGTCTCTGGGCTTGGTTTTAGGTCGTGCTTTGACCCATGGACATTAGCAAGCAGGATGTAAATAGAGGCTTGGTAAACCCTTGCACACTGGAGCTGCCTCTCTTGGTACACTCCGTCACAAAGTCAGTCTCGTCTCTATGCTATAAAGAAACTCGAGCCAGACTACGGAGTATTAGAGGGCACAGGCAGAGAGCTCTGAATGTGGGAGTCTTTAGATGGTCCACCCCAGCTGAGCTGCACATTCTCTCTCCACCACACAGGTACACTTGAGGCAAAAGGAGTGCTTGGCTGAGCCCCGTCAACCCACAGAATCACGAGGAAGACTAAAGTAGCTGTTGCTCTAAGCCACTAAGTATTGGGGTAGCTTGTTATACAGCAATAGATAACTAAACTGGCATATCTCTACCGGGGGTTTTAAAGAGTCCCTCTATATCCTCTCTATACAAGAGCAGAAAGGAAGAAGGGAAATTAAGACTTAAAATGTCCTCAAGGAGTAATAGTTCTACCACTACCTCAGGCAAAGTCCCTTACCAAATTAGTCTTTTTGTTTCTCTTTCTAATAATTAAGGACAATAGCAACCGATTCTGTGTATGTCCACCATGTATAGTATGAGGTTAGAAGAGCTGATATATTTATTTATTCACTTATATCACAACTTGGTCAAGAGGAGATAGTCAGGTTAGGGCAATTGGTGAAATATTTTTCATGCCCAATAAATAAATGTGGTTCATAAATTTCAGAAATTATAATATTTTTCAAAACATTTCTTCACTTATAAACCCTCACTGTTTCCTGGTCTCCTCTGTCAACATTTTTTATAGGAAAAAATGTTCGTTGCTTTACCTAAATATTAGCCTGATTAATAATTGATCCCCTTCTACTGTTTCCATTTTGAAATAGAAACACTTGGCTTTTAGCAGTACCTGATCCGTTTTGGGGGTGACGGCAAAGTGATTTAGAAAAGGAGCCAGTGTAAAGAAAGGGACACTGAGTAGGAGACCTGGGCCAGTTAACGATGTGGCTGGTGACATGGAGGACTGTCTGACTTTGGGTGGGCTCTCAGCCACACAAGGGCCAACCATAAAAATCATTTAAGGTTGTCACAAAGGCAATAATTACTCATATAATGACTCTGCCTCATTCTCATCCCTCAGACTGAAGTAAGATAACAAAGGAGGTAAATTGTGTAGATAAATTAAATGCATTGCAAATCCACTCATCAGTTACTATGTCTGGTTTTAGATCATTAATGCACAATAATAGCCTACGTGCAGCCCTCCTAGCTTCACGGTCTGGTCTGAGATCTTATCTCACAGTAAACATAGGAACCCAGGAAGAGCCAGGAGAGAGAAGGGACACAGGGAGAAGACAGAGTAGGGAGAAGTTTGGGAATTCTAGGTGATTTTTCTGTATGTTTTTTAACCAATAAAATCTTTGATAAATACATGAGTCAAGCCAATCTAACTATTTCAATTGATATTGCTCTGGTTGGTGACATTTTAGATATTACAGTTCTAAGTTCCTATTGAGTATGTCTTAGCAGAGATACTTGAGCAGATTCAAAATAAAATTCTGGCTTAGCCAGCTGAGTCTGGTATAGTCTAAGTCCATGACAAATTGGAACGCAAAGAGTAGTCAATCTTTCTGATCTTCACGGTAAAATCAGTTCTTAGATTTGCTCCTGACGCACATGACTTTCTTTTCCAACAGCCACTTACAATATTGGTACTTGTCTTAAAGTGAAACCCTGAACCAGCTGTTATCCAGCAGCTGTCAAAGAGTGATTGATGCAAGTGATATTTCCAAAAGCTTGTGTACTAAGGGCTATACTAGAATGTCTAAGTTCCGTTTGTGCTTTAAGTTTGGACTATAAGAATGCACCCAAAACAGCATGCTTGGACTATAAGAATAAATGCCCTCCTGGGAATGTTTTCCAAAGTGACAATCAGCATATGCCAAGTTGATATTTTACCTCCAGCTGTTGGATTGAGAGGAAATGCTAGAAACAGCTATATGGAGAATGTTTCTCCTCCCTGGGAAAAGCCAGGTAAAAAGTAAAATATTCACATCAGCATTTTTGGTATCCACATTCAAGGGAAGAAAACAAATTTCCCTCTAGAGCTTCCAGAAAGCAACACAGCCCCACCAACCCCTTGGTTTTAGCCCAATGAGACCCAAGTCAGATTTCTCACCTCCAGACCATAATGTAATAAATCTGTGTTGCTTTAAGCCACTTACAGCAGCCAAAGGAAACTCATAGAATAAATTAAGTTTGAAGTACCTGTGGGACATTCAGGAGGAAAGCAGCAAAGGGCAATGAGATATTCTGCTCCAGAATGCGTTCTCTTTTTAAGGATAAATATTGAGTTCCCAACCACATGCATCTTTCATGTGCAAGCTGTGCCTCTTCAAGACTTGGTTTTATTGTTAGTACTGCACATTGTACCAGATAACTGTGGTTGGGTGACTCGGGCTGTTAAATGAAGACTGTAAAAATGTAAGAATGGCTGGGAGCAGTGGCTCATACCTGTAATCCCAGCACTTTGGGAGGCCGAGGCCGGTGGATCTCCTGAGGTCAGGAGTTCAAGACCAGCCTGACCAACATGGAGAAACCCCGCCTCTAAAAAAAAAAAAAAAAAAAAATTAAGAATGTGCTAGTCTGCAGCAAGAGCTTCTTGCATGACAAGAGTCAAGGGACAGCCCAGCACAAGGCTGGGGAATGCAGCAGATCTGTGACTTCCACACGATGCCTGTGTCGCAACCTTGTCTACTGACTCCCTAAACTATCTTTGTACACTGAATTCAGATTTTCCTGCTTCACCATCTGCAGATTCACTTGTCAGTTTTCAGAGAGGTTGCCCGCCCCACACAATTCCACCAGGTCAGCAGCAGCAGCTGCAGCAGCTTTGCTCCACAGAGCCAGCCTGTGCAACGACGAATGTGATCTATGTAATGCTGCTCCGATTTTATAAAAATGAGTGGAAATGAAAAAATGAATGTGCTGTTGTCCATTAAAAGTGTAAGCCTCATAAAATTTAATAGAGATGAAGATGGAAACCCTTAGGAGCCAATTGTCACCTCAGTGGGATGCCCACAAGAACTGAGCTGATTGATGGAGTGTCCTGCTGTGAAGGAAATTAAAGGAATCATTGAAAGGGGTCTACTAGGAAGACCATGCAGAGTGAGCATTTACTGAGTGCTTACTGTGTACCAGCACTTTCCATCCATAACCTCATTTGATCAGAGGATGAAAGCATTGGCCCATTGGCCATGTTTATCCACTTGAGAGGTTAGAAAGCTGTTTAGACTCAGAGGGGTTAAAAGATTAAGGAGCTTAAGTAATCAGAACCAGCAAGTGGCAGTGCCAGAATGTAAGCCCAAGCAGCCGGACTCCTCCCCATGTCCCTGGTTGCCACCATCACCTCCCATTGTCACCATCCTGACATCATCTCCCTGTCTCTCCCTCCTTTTATCTTGTTCAGACTGGCCTCTGGGACATACCAGATGCCCATCTGCCTCAGGGCTTTCGAACCTTCTTTCCTTTTAGAACACTTTTCTCCTGGATGCTTCGCATTCCTTCACTCCCTTTGAATCCATAAACGCCTCAATGAAGCACACGCTCACCTCCCCTACTGTGGCCGGATGCGCTGTCCATGTGTCCTGGGAAGGCCCAGCCAGGACATGAGAGACAGACTGGGACGGGGTGTGGAGAAACTTCTGAGTCCCTCTGGGCTGGAGTCAGTCGCCCTGTGGAGGCCAGGAAGCCAGCAAGGCTTTTGGCACCCCTGGCCATGTGTGGAATTGGGGGATACAGTAGTTTTAGTTGCATTCCATGCAGTCTTCCCACTCATTGTGGCTGAACATCTGGTGGGTACTCACAAAAGTTGTATCCTGGCCTATGCAGCACCATGGGGAGCACAGTGGATGGCTCCATCCTTCACGGGATGACCTTGAGGCCAGAGGGTGAGAGCAAGATGACTTCCAGCCCCTCAGGATAGTTGCCTCCCCAGGGCCCCGTTCCCTGGAGCCCTCGGTACAAGGACTGCATCCTCACGATGTGATGAGAAGACTGACTTCAAGAACCTGAAGAAACCACACAGAACACAACAGCACCTCGTGGGACCCTCAGGACCTGGGAACCCTGGTCCTCAGCTCTACGGCTGGTAAGGGATCATGGTGCCTTTGACTTCTAACCTCTTTCATGGTGATTTACAGATCTTGGATGTCTACTGTGCATTGTTTAGGATCCAGATAGCCAGGTGAGAAAGGCAGTACTGTTTCCAGATGAAGAAACTGAGGCTCAGATCGCTGGCTGTCTCAGCTTCATCCCACACTAGTGCTTCTCTGAGTCCTGACTTTCGATTCCAAGAATAGTGCTCCCTCCAACTCACTGGGACATCAGCACACGATCTGTGAGGAACACGTAGTCAGCGAGTGCTTACTGTCAGACTGTGGCTCCAGAATCCAGAAAACCCCATGCTGAATAAGCACTTCAAATTGGTTGGAGATGCATTCCCAAAATGCCTCTCAGTGTATGCCATGATGCTTCCCAACGAGTGCTGCTTCAAGAAGTGGTTAAACACCTCCAACAAAATCCTTCGATAGAAAAGGCAAGAGCCATTATATCCATAGGTCAGAATTTATTTCATACCATCTCATTTATAGCATTTTCAAGTACAACATTCTGCCCCACATCATTTACACTTGAAAACAGAAAAGCACAACTTGGTAAGGCACCAGGTTACGATAGTCAGGAGAGAAGGCCTTGCTCCCGCTTTGGCTTGTGTCATACCTGGGTAGTTTCTCTCAAGTCTGTCAAGCAGAGAACAAGGTTATAAAAGGTCCATTTATACATACATGGTAACAAGAGATAGCAAACAGTTTTGAAGTATGCTGTGTGTCTAAATTATAATGGTGGCCTACACTTGTAGTTCAGCCAAGGTGGCATTCTCTAAAGCAAAATTCTTAGAAAATCTTCTCTGCAATACCAAGCTGCAAGTTGAACAATTTTTGAGCTTCGAAGCGAACCAATTTTATATTTAACTCAAACACATACTTTAAAAACATTTTCGGCCCCAAACCCTGTGTTCACAAAGAAATAAAAATGGAGGAAAATCTCAAGTATAATCGTACCTTTACTATTCTATAAAATGCAGCAACATATATTAAAAACTGTTGCACTTAAAGGTCAACCCACTAGATTTTTAACACTAATAGTCCAACCTGTTATCAACCCCAGCCAAAATTCAACTGTTTGCATAAAGCTTTCAGAACTGGGCCACACAGGCGTACTTCACTAAACACTCTCCACCCGAGGCCTGTAGGCAGGAGGTGTGGAAGGGCCCTCCAGGGTGACCAACTGCAGCCCCATACGCTGTCACATGCATAAGACTTCTTTCAAGTTTTGTGTTCTATCTTAAAAAGGAATTTGCATTATACTCCATGCCATTTACTTTAATATAAAAATAATGTTTCAAATTGCTTACCACTTAAATACTCATCTTCCCTCCCACACCTCTGGACACCAGACAGCAGAGCCCAGCCAGATGAGACTATATTCAATTAGGTCTATTTTAAGCATTTCCACAAATAATTTTCTTCCTTCAGGTTGTAACTAAATGCTTCAGGAAACTACAACAGACATCAATTCCAATGTGTTGAATAATCAATAGTTAACAGTCTACGTATTTTAGTTGTTTAAAGATTAATCTTTTGTTAAACAAAGAAATTTGTTAATTTTATTTACTAAGAGGAATAAATGGAACCCCTAACCGAAAGTATAACCTGATCTTTTTCTTTTTCTATTGAAAAACACAAACTGGATATCTTTTTAATATAAAAAAGACAACACAATACCCACAGGAAAATAAAACTCTTTTACCTAACTGGCTTTACAGAGATTTCCCTCATTAGTTGTGGAAGTGACTTTGGTGGCTCTGTCTCACCCACCACAACTCAGTGTGTTCAGGCTGCCCTGTGGCATGTCAAAGGCATTCCTACCAGAATAAAAGCTACTCTCCTGAGGTGGCACTTTTTTCTCCAGAAGATTCAGCCCTAAAAGCTGATACTTTGAAGGATGTATTTCACCGTCACAGGAAGCAGCCAAGCATGGGGGCCATGGTCCCGGCATGCACCTGGCCGACCACACACACCGCCCCTCAGGATTTCTCAGAGTCCACTGGCCTCTGCTGCTACTGCCCTGAAGCCAACTGTGGCTTTAACTGGTTGTTTTAACAGGTTTCAAGATATGTTCATTTCATTTTTTGTTTAGTTTTAAGATGTCCTCAAAAATATATATATTAAGATACACCTAAAAGCATACTCTGAATAAAAAAGATGTTGGTTCACAAAAATGTCAACAAGAAGAGGAAGCCAAGCTTACCTAGCATGTGTTTTTGTGGCCATACTTTTCCCCATTAACTGTGTTAAGAGTCTGACCTCTGTCAGGCTGCTGTTATCAACAACAAATACAGCCACACAGACCTATGTGTCTGTGTGCATGTGTGCACGTGGCTGTGCACACAGAGAAGTACGTCTTGGCTGACTTAAGAAAAAATGTTCTGTTTCCTGTCCCACAAACATTTGCTGTTGGCCTTTGAAAAGTATTCACCTCCCTGCCGAAGCAACAGCTTGAATATGGTAGTTTAAAAACAATCCAGATAGGTACTCCCTGGTGCCCTCGCTACCTAGGATTGAGGCAGCTTGGTGCGTGTGTTACAGTACCAAAAGCAAATGTCACATTCTGATCTCCACAGGAATCACTCCCTAAAACATGAGAAACACTAACACTTCCTTTCCTCTGCACGGCACTCTATGTTCATACAGCGTCAACACAACTGGTCTAAGAAAGAAAAATTCCCCATAAGCAAGTTTCCTTTTTTGTCTACACAGTGCAATATAGTCATGGGATGTTTTTTGTTGGTTGTTTTTAAATCATAAGAAACTGGGTATTAGCAAATGACAAAAGTGACTGGTTTGAGTTTTGTAGGCAGAGGTCTCTCATTTTTTTCTCAGAGTTTTGCTCCTTTAAAATGAAAAAAAGGTATGGTTTGCATGGAGTTTCAAAGCTAAGAACTGTTCCTACCATGGTTGGCCCGTGTACGTAATGCATGTGCATTAAGTAGCCCTTAATCAAGAGAGGGTTAGCCATAGCACCCCTCCCTGTTGTTCTTCTGTACATTATTATGTAGCAGAATTGCATTCCTGACATCCAGATTTGAGGTGTCTTCTTCATATTAGATATCAATTAACCCAGAGGTCTAGAACTCTAAATTTCCAGAGATGTGAAAAATGTTTAATTTACTTCAAAAATATCTTGCATAAGTATCTCATCCCTAAGCTCAAACAACAAGAAAATTAAAGGCAAGAAAGAATGCATAAGTTGACAGCTCCTCCTATAATACATATACACACACTCTCTATACAGGTTCTACACAGTAAAAGGGGTTGTTTCAGCTAATATAGCTTCTAATATCGATTTCATCTGAAAATAGCCTTTCTGGGTGTCTTGCCAGCATCATACGAAACAGCAGTACTTTTTCCACCAGGACTTGGAGAGGTTTTTCATTTTATCTGGAGTCCTGCTTTTAGACTTCTTTGGCTGTTGCTGAGTGTCCGAGTATTGAATGCCAGCGACGATGGCTGCATCAAAGACCTCTTTGAGGTTTTTTTGAGTCAAGGCTGAACACTCGATGTAGGAGGCGGCTTTGATTTCCTCGGCACACAGCTTAGCCGCCTCTTCAGGCACTGGCTTTTCTTTGCATTTGTCCAACTCAATGAGGACTTTGACGTCTTCTCTGAGATCCGACTGCGTTCCAACTAGGATGATGGGGGCTTTGGGACAGTGGCACCGAATCTCTGGCACCCATTTCTCACTGACATTCTGGAAAGATGAGGGGCTCACGACACTAAAGCAGAGCAGGAAGATGTCTGTGTTGGTGTAGCAGAGAGGCCTCAGCTTGTCAAACTCATCCTGCAACCAAGCAAAGTCCCCAAAAGTTATTTTTTAATGAATTCTCATCAGTAAAAAGATCACCTTCACATTTTTCCTGAAAGGGTGTGGCAGGTGACAGACGACTCACTCGTCCTAGGAGGAAGAGCCAGCAGCCTTGAAACGATCCTGCTGTTTACCCAAGCGGAGCCAGCGCACAGCAAAGGAGTGGCAGCCGTCCGCTTTCAGGGCCAGCTACGGCCTGAACACCGCCAAACACGTTCAGAATGTTCATGGACACTCAAGACCTACTTGCAGCTTAACATAGAAAACGTGCTCAAAGCAGGTGGGTTCTAGAAATAAAATGGACTTTAGCCTTCAGCTGAGTGTAACCCAAACTTACTCTCAATTCTTGGTACTTAGCTACTCTTCTAAAATTCAGACCATACCCACACTGACCCTCAAGACCCAGACTACGAACCTCAAGACCCCAGTCTAGGAACACAGCTCCTCTCTTTATGAATCCAGCCCTGCCTTTCCCCACAATCGCTCTGAGCGACGCCGATTTCATCCCATCTGCACTGTGCACACGCTCTGCCCACACCATGCACAGCAGTGCAGAGTAATGCTAATCAGACTCAAGGCCAGAACAGAAATGGAGTTGGGGACCTTTGTCCGGCCACGGTCATCAGCGACTCGGAAAACTTGTGCTTCTCAATGTCACTTACAGACACTAGTTAATACATCCTCATTCTGGCTGTATCTTCTCTTCCTCCCTCCTTCCTTCATTTTCTCCTACTTCCTTTATCCTTGCCAGTACCCTTGGCCTCTATGTATAGTGCTCTGGACAGACAAGAACTGGAGAATAGGCACGCACACCCTACCCTTAAGGTATAGAGAAGTGGATGGAATAAATTAGAGTTGATTATAAATAAACCAACGGTTGTGCTGCCAATGCTCTCCCACGGTCAGCCAACTCAACAGACAACACTGAACATCACCTACGCTCAAGGCACAGTGGCAGGCGAGGGGATTTGGTTGTGAGCAGACAGATGCTGGTCTCCAAATTAGCATTTCTTTACAGCAAACATCCTATAGTTCCCTGTAGCACCACATTCAGCTAACTGAAAACTTCCGCTCAACTCTTCTGTAGAAAAATATTTATTCTTTCCTATTTAAAATGTGTATCTGTTGGTGCCAGCCATCCTCAGGTATAAATAATTTCTCAATGACAAGACAAAGCTCGATGCCATTCATGTTTTTCATTACTCAATTGACACAATCTGATTATTTACTAAGTACTATTTATATCTACATTATTCTCCATCTGTGGCTTTTTTCTCTTGGTATAAAAGAAACCTGTAACTTATCTGAATGGACTTTCTTCATTGTTTCAATTACAGGACACCAACCAACCAACTAATCACATTAAAGTCAACCAGCTAAAATGCTCAGGAATCAATATGGTATTTCAGAATGTCACTCACATTTGTGAGGCTTCTGTAAGTGCAAGTTGAAAAAGAATGACTTACCCAAGTGTGGCAGCACGTGCCTATAGTCACAGTTACTTGGGAAACTGAGGTGGGGGGGTCACTTGAGCCCAGGAGTTCAAGACCAGCCTGGGTGACACAGAAAGACCCCTGTCTCTAAAAAAAGTTTTAAAAAGGAAAAGAATGACTTAAGTTTTCTTCGTACCAACTTTGTGCTGAATGAATAAACACAGAAACGCAGTCAGGTAGACTACGGCTCAGCTCTGAAGATCTTTTAATAGAATGCTGCCTCTGTTCTTAGAGAGCCTTGAAGAAAAAAGTATAAAACTGAGACCAGCATTAAGGCAGCCCCCTTCAGGTAGCTGCCCCCCCCAGGTAGCTCCCCCTTCAGGTAGCTGCCCCCCCCAGGTAGCTCCCCCCTCAGGTAGCTGCCCCCCCAGGCAGCTCCCCCTTCAGGTAGCTGCCCCCTCAGGTAGCTCCCCCTTCAGGTAGCTGCCCCCCCCAGGTAGCTCCCTCCTCAGGTAGCTGCCCCCCCAGGTAGCTCCCCCCTCAGGTAGCTCCCCCTTCAGGTATCTGCTCCCCCCAGGTAGCGCCCCCCACAGGTCGCTGCCCCCTCAGGTAGCGCCCCCGACGGGGCGCGGCCCCCTCCGGTAGCGCCCCCGGCAGGGAGCTGCGCCCCCGGGA
>CAUYLG010015197.1:0-51940 GCA_963573385.1 Cacajao melanocephalus | reverse complement strand
TACTAGAAGTGTATCAGGAAGTTAATTAATAAAATTATATTATTTTTCTGGCCTTTTGGATGATTGTAGTATTTGTCAGTTTTTAATTTATTTTCTGTGATTTTTTTTTCTTATCCCTGATACTTTTTTTTTTTTTTTTTTTTGAGACGGAGTGTTGCTCTGTTGCCAGGCGCTAGGCTGGAGTGCAGTGGCGCCATCTTGGCTCACTGCAACCTCCGCCTCCAAGATTCAATCAATTCTTCTGCCTCAGCCTCCCGAGTAGCTGGGACCACAGGTGTGTGCCACCACGCCCAGCTAATTTTTGTATTTTTTAGTAGAGATGGGGTTTCACCATGGTCTTGATCTCTTGACCTCGTGATCCGCCTGCCTCGGCTTCCCAAAGAATTAATAAAATTATGTTATTTTTCTGGCCTTTTGGATGATTGTAGTATTTGTCATTTTTACATTTATTTTCTGTGATTTTTTTTTCTTATCCCCGATACTTTTGTGGGCAGTTTGGATTCACAAGTTTGCATTTTTTTCTCAAGGGAATCTTCAAATTGTGAAACCTTCTGGCCACACACTACCTGAATCCACCCTTGTTTGTGATCATGTACCCTGTTGCCAGTGACCCAGAAGGACCTTGTAGACACACCTTTCAGTTTGTGGTTATCTTTGGCTGTGATTTCTGATGTACCATGAAACTGAGAAAACTGAATTACATAATATTTGCAGGGACAGGATTTTTAAAAAATTCCATTCTGATTCCACATTGCTTCGCTTCCTTTAGGCAAGTCAAGTATGTACTGGCTTTGCATTACTGAAGGAGAAACTGGGGGGCGGGGAGGGGGGAGGTCTTTGTCCCCTTTTGTTACACTAAAGAAGCTGACTCTATAGATTTCTGACCATGCGTAATGAGATGACAAACTATACATTAGATAGAGAGACTATGCCCCAGAAGTAAAATGCTAGAGACAACAGCCATATAATCATAGTTACTTTATAGGTAAAGAAATTGAGGTCCAGGTGATTTATCAAAGACACAGTGATTGGAATTAAGTCCAACTACTGGATTAACTCAGTTCTACAACTTGCTGCTGCCTTGCTAAGTGATTCACTTCAATGGTTCACTTCAAAAACAGGAAAGTCGAAAGATTTACCTTGAATGTACTTGAATATTGATGTTTCCTTGGCAACAGATCCTAAATTAAAAGCAAAATAGTGATTGAACATATGCAGTTTTGTTAAAAAATTGTGGGCTCTGAAGCAGCAGCCTCAGAAACTCCTCATTCTTTGTTAATTGAAAAGAGAAGTTTTATTCTTGGATACTGCCATGTAGCAGTTATTTTTGAAAAATCTATTTTCTAGTCAGGAAAACAGGAGGCCATTCCCCTTTTCTTCTGAATCTCCCTCTGCTTTGGCCCTTTTTACTTTCTTAGAGTAAATCAGAGTCACGTGCATAATTAGCACTTAATACCCACCTCACTGAGATCTAATCGTCAGTACCTGTCTCTAATTGAAGGGATTAGACATAATTTAGTTGCAATTAAATGCAGTCTAGTATGAACATAAGGTATATTATTAATAGAATATCCATTTTCTTGTCTTGATACTTTAAATTCATTGGTTAGTTCAAATCATCCCAGTGCTACATTCCTTGTATAGCGTTTCTTTTAAAAAGAGACTCTTTTACGGAAATACTGTGGTTTTGTGTCATCTACTTCCTTTGAGGGATGCTATAAAATAGAACCCCTTTAAACTGTAGGAATATTGTTTGTTCTAGCTTTGCTAGTCACGGTGTGGTTCAGGCCAGAAGTTTTGGGGTCCCCTGGGAGCTGGTTAGAAATGCAGAATCTTAAATCCCACCTCAGAGCTAGTGAATCAGAATCTGCACTGTAAGATCCCAGGTGGTTTACATGTGCAATGGAGTTTGAGATGCACTGTTCTACATTGCTTGGTCTATTTTCTTGAGGACTTACAGGATAATTTATTTCAGAAATAACCTACTAGTTAAGTTCCTCGGCTTGAAGTGGGCAGAAAGTTTGCTTTATTTGGAGGCTGCTTGCCCCACTTACTGATTTTGTGTTGCATTCATTTGTTTTCATGCTACTGATAAAGACATACCCGAGACTGGGAAGTAAAAGAGGTTAAATTGAACTTACAGTTCCGCATGGCTGCAGAGGCCTAAGGATCATTGTTGTTGGTGAAAAGTACCTTTTACGGTGGTAAGAAAAAATGAGGAAGATACCAAAGTGAAAACCCCTGATAAAATCATCAGATCTTATGAGACTTATTCACTTCCATGAGAACAGTATGAGGGAAACTGCCCCTATGATTCAAATTGTCTCCCATCAGGTCCCTCCCACAATGCATGGGAATTCTAGGAGATACAATTCAAGTTGAGATTTGTGTGGGGACACAGCCAAACTATATTATTCAGCCCTTGACCCCTCCAAATCTTATGTCCTCATATTTCAAAACCAATCATGCCTTCCCAACAGTCCCCCAAAATCTTAACTCATTTCAGCATTAACCCAAAAGTCCACAGTCCAAAGTCTCATCTGAGACAAGGAAAGTCCCTTCCACTATGAGCCTGTAAAATCAAAAGCAAGCTATTTACTTCCTAGATACAATGAGGGTACAGGTACTAGGTAAATACAGCCATTCCAAATGGGAGAAATCAGCCAAAGGAGTTACAGGGCCCATGCAAGTCCAAAAGCCAACAGAGCAATCAAATTTTAAAGCTCCAGTGATCTCCTTTGACTCCAGATCTCATACCCAGGTCATGCTGAAGCAAGAGGTGAGCTCTCATGGTCTTGGGCAGCTCCACCCCTATGGCTTTGCAGGGTACAACCTCCTTCCCAGCTGTTTTCACAGGGTGGCATTGAGTGTCTGCAGCTTTTCCAGGCACACCGTGCAAGCTGTTGGTGGATCTACCATTTTGGGGTGTGGAAGATGGTGACCCTCTTCTCACAGCTCCACTGGGCAGTGCCCCAGTGGGGTCTCTGTGTGGGAGCTTTGATCCAACATTTCCCTTCCGCATTGCCCTACCAAAGTTTCTCCATAAGTGCTCTACCCCTGCAGCAAACTTCTGCCTGGGCATCCAGGCATTTCCATACATCTGAAATCTAGGCGGAGGTTCCCAAACCCTAATTCTTGACTTCTGTGCAATGGCAGGCTCAGCACCACATGGAAGCTGCAAAGGATTGGGGCTTGCACCCTCTGAAGCCATGGCCCAAACTCTACATTGACCCCTTACAGCCATGGCTGGAGCAGCTGCGATGCAGGGCACCAAGTCCCTAGGCTGCACATAGCACGAGGACCCTGGGCCTGGCCCACAAAATCATGTTCTCCTAGGCCTTTAGACCTGTGACAAGAGGGACTGCCGTGAAGACCTCTGACATGCTCTGGAGATTTTTCCGGTTGTCTTGGAGATTAATATTTGGCTCCTTGTTACTTATGCAAATTCCTTGTTACTTATGTTAGCTCGCTTGAATTTCTCCTTAGGGTTTTCCTTTTCTATCACATTGTCAGGCTGCAAATTTTCCAAACTTTTTTGCTCTGCTTCCTTTATAAAATGGAATGCCTTTAACAGTACCCAAGTCACCTCTTGAATGCTTTGCTGCTTAGAAATTTCTTCTGCCAGACACCCTAAATCATTTCTCTCAAGGTCAAAGTTCCACAAATCTCTAGGGCAGGGGCTAAATGCCACCAGTCTCTTTGCTAAAACATAATAAGAGTCATCTTTGCTCCAGTTCCCAATCCTCATCACCATCAGAAACCACCTCAACTCGGACCTTATTGTTCTTATTGCTATCAGGCTTTTAGTCAAAGCCATTCATTAAGTCTCTAGGGAGTTCCAAACTTTCCCACATTTTCCTATCTTCTTCTGAGCCCTCCAAACTGTTCCAACCTCTGCCTGTTACCCAGTTCCAAAGTTGACTACACATTTTTGGTTGTTTTTCAGCAACGTCCCACTCTACTGGTACCAACTTACTGTATTAGTCTGTTTGCATGCTGCTGATAAAGACATACCTGAGACTGGAAAGAAAAAGAGGTTTAATTGGACTTAAATTTCACATGGCTGAGAGGCCTTAGAATCATGGCAGGAGGCAAAAGCACTTCTTACATGGTGGTGGTAGAAAAGATGAGGAAGATGCAAAAGTGAACCCCCTGATAAAACCATCAGGTCTTGTGAGTCTTATTCACTACCATGAGAATAGTATGGGGGAAACTGCCTCCATGATTCAAATTATCTCATATTTGGTCCCTCCCACAACATGTGGGAATTATGGGAGTACAATTCAAGATGAGATTTGGGTGAGGACGCAACCAAACCATATCATGTGTTTTTGGGAAATCTATTTAACTTCTGTAACTGCCAATTTTCTTCTCTGTAAAATGAAGACCATAGTAGAATCTACCTCATAGGGTTATTGTGATCATCAAACAAGAAAATATACATAAATTAATCAAGCCCCCAGTAGTTGCATATGAGAACCAATAAAGTTAGCTATTATTATTGTTATTACTACTACAATAAATTATTATTTTCTTCATTGAACGGTTTTGTCTTATCAAATAATATAACTGATTATTTTTGAGGGGAGCAGGGTAATGACTACTAGGAAGCATAGAGCCAAATTTATAGTCCTTTCCAGCCAGTATTTGACTTTTCAACTGACCTTACTCCAGCTTCATCTTATTTATTTATTTATTTATTTGAGACATAGTCTCACTTTGCCACCCAGGCTCAAGTGCAGTGGCACCATCTCGGCTCACTGCAACATCTGCCTTTCAGGTTCAAAAGATTCTCCTGCCTCAGCCTCCTGAGTAGCTGGGATTACAGGCACATGCCACCATGCCCGGCTAATTTTTAGTAGAAATGAGATTTCACCATGTTGGCCAGGCTGGTCTTGAACTCCTGAACTCAGGTGATTTGCATGCCTCGGCCTCCCAAAGTGGTGGGATTACAGTCATGAGCCACCATGCCCAGTCCATCTTATTATTATTATCTTTTTAGGGACAGAGTCTCACTCAGTCTCCCACTCTGGAGGGCAGGGGTGTGTCCATACCTCATTGTAACCTCAAACTCCTAAGCTCAAGTGATCCTCCTGCTTCAGCCTTCAGAGTAGCTGGGACTATAGGCAAACACCATGACACCTGTTAATTAAAAAAAAATTTTTTTTATAGAAATGGAATCTTGTAATGTTGCCTAGTCTGGTCACAAACACCTGGCCTTAAGCGATCATCCTACCTTGGCCTCCCAAAGTGCTGGGATATCTTATTTATTTTCTTCACCTCAATTCCTAATATTTTTATATTTTATGTTTACCGCTGTATTTTTGTAAGCTACTTTAAAATAAATTTTATATTGAGTATGACATAACAATAAGTTAGTAATCATAATTACAAAATTGTTACTCAATAACTTTTGGTCCAAATTATGTTGACAGCCTTTCTTATTTTTCTTTCTAATGACTCCTTGGAAGAGTCATATTGGCCAATCTGGTAACCCTTGTAAGGTAGGGGTACTTAAGACAATTTTTAAAGAAATGCTGTTTTCCTCACATTGCCTTTTTTTAAAAATCATTATATCCCTACCACAATATGTTACATATAATAGGTGCATAATACATTTATCAAATGGGTATGTATAAATTTATATCATATCCATTTATATCTCTTCATGCTTGCTATTAAATTCAAACCTGGAATGAGCTTCCTTCATCCTTTTGACTTGTCCAGTACACAAGACCCAGATCAAATGTCACCCTTTGCTTGAAGACTTTCTTGACCCTTGTTCCAGAAAGGGGGCTCCCTTCTCCAAGAACTATGGAATTCACTGCTTGTCTTATTCAGGTAGCACTCGGCATTTCTCTTTATGTAGCTATCCTTGATTAAAAAGCACAAGTTTTGGAATCAAGAAGTTATGGGTCCAATACTATTTGGACTACTTACCAGCTGTGTGACTTTAGAGACTTACTTACCTTCTCTAAGGTTGTTGCCTCTTCTGTAAAATGGGGAAACTGAGTGTTATATTGCTAGCGTAGATAACATGTGGATGTTTAGCATATCACCTGGAGATGTTGATAACTGTGCCTTTTTTTCCAAATCAAATTCAGTAATCTTCTCCCGTAGAATCAGCAGGGAATTACGACAGGGTTATGAGTGAAGTCCTGTTCCTATCACTCTTAAGGACTGTTTTTGCCTCTGGGCTCCCCTGATTGACGGAGCTGCAGGGGTTGTGTCTATTGATGATCTGTGGTGAATGCAGCTGTGATTAGATATTGTCTAGGTTTTGTGACTTGTCATGATGGCAGAGGAGGAAGGTAAGAAATATTTACTGTTACCCAGGGTGCACTGTGCAACACGGTTTCAAACTCTTCTTGGATTCCCTTTTGTTGTTTTTATTTCCCCCTTTTTATTTTGCAGCATTATTTCTCTTTTTTTATATTTCTCTTCCTAAGAATACATTTTAGATACCGGAATTAATTTATTTTTAAGGGAGTTCTGTCTCTTTTTTTTCTCTTTCGGACTTCTAAAAAATAACCTCCAATCTCTTTGTTGCTGTATGCGTGGGGGGTATTTTCAAGGTCTTGAATTGCAAAATACTTGAGAGTCAAACAGACGGCTTTGAGTGTCAGAATTCTGAAAAAGTGATTAATGAAGCCAATTCTCTCATGAAAAACTATACAAAGTTATCACATGAGATACTTTTCCTATTCATTAAATAACTAGAAATAACAAGATAACTGGAAAGTTAATCTGTATTTTCAGAAAATTTTCGTATGAATATACATGTAATAAAAAAACAGTGCTTTGAACAACAAGGAGGCTGGACCATCAGAGCAGTATGTTCATTTTACTCCTGATATGGGTCTCTACTTTTTCTAGTTCTTTTTCCTTATGTTAGCTGGGGAAACTTTTGAGATTAAATCTGATCATCTTGCTTTCTGCCTAAAATTCCACTGACTCCTTATTGCCTACAACATTAAATCTAGGATAAAAGGCTTTGCCTAATCTGGCTCCAAATAACCTCCCCTGCCTTGTCTTCTGCCCCTGCAGCGTGGGTTCCTGGAGCTCCCGTTGCACTGCCTGCAGGTGATGCCCTATCACTGCGGGTTCTTTGCACAGGTCTTTTCCTCTGCCTGCTCACCATCAAGAACCAGCCCAAATGGACTTCCTCTCTAAAGTCTCCCTGGACTCCCCCAAGCTCAAGCAATTCTTTTTTTCTTTGAGGTCCCATGACAATTTATATGTAACTTTGTAAAGCACTTACTATTCTGGCTAGTTCCATTTTCATTTATAAATGGCTTTATTTATTTATTTATTTTAGAGACACAGTCTTACTTTGTTGTCCAGCCTGGAGCACAGTGGCGCAGTCATAGCTCACTGCACTCTCGAACTCTGGGGCTCAAGCAATCCTCCTGCCTTGGCCTCCCAAAGTGCTGGGACTTCAGATGTGAGCTATTATGCCTGAATGCTTTTATACTTTTCTTATTAGCTTATGAATGATTTGAAGATAGGCATATTGCTTCTATCTTGTTTTATCACAGGTAACTTGTAGTACAATGTCTATCATGTAAAAGGTACTCAGTAGAGATTAACTGAATGGTGGCATTCATCTAAATTTATATATTTTAAAGGAAGACCATACATTTTACTTCTCTTGGCTTCAATTTAATTTTGTTATTCTTAAATATATTTATTGAATATTAATGCAAATCAGCTTTCTATACATATTATGAACAATTGTATATTTGAATTAATTTTTAAAATAAGTTCAAATTCGCATTGATTTTTACGAGTATTGGAAAACGTATTTTACATGTTTTCTCCTTGTGTAGACCTATTATTTGAAAGGATATGTCAGCTCCAAGATGCCTCAGGTTGCCTGTGAGCTTCTCTGCTGTTTTCAGCTTGTCAGTGGAGCTGCAGTTCAGATTCCCTGTTGGTCGCTTAACTGATCTTTTTGGGTAGTAAGGGATCAAGACTACCCACAGAATGCTGTAACCATGGTGATAAGATGCCCTATTTTAACTTTTCAACAGAAAAGATAAGATGCTCTAGCACTTCTGTGCCTGTGTTTCCCAGTGGAATTTTGGGGAGGCATTCAAGCATTTAAGCAATAGAATCAGGCCTTGAACAGATAATTACTTTTTCCTTTATATGGTACCTTTTAAATTACAGGTGGTGACAGACAGCACATACAGTTCATGACGAGCCAAATGTGAGGTCCAGGGCAAACCAGGGAGGCTTGTCATTCTTACACACAGACTGAGGAAAAGCTCCTTTAAGTCAACAGTTTTACTTTTTAAATAAAATTGAAGTACTTATCAAAAATAACGACCATGTACCCTTTTTGAGGGTGACAAAATATAACTATAATGGAAGATGAATGTGAATCTTGCAGAAAAATCAAAGTATTTATTTAGACTATGTTTTCCAAGATTTGTCTTAAATCTAGTTGGAAGGGGTGAAAGTGTATATTCTGAGAATTTGGGGGCAAAATCTCAGAGAAGGTGTCCAATATCTTCCCTTTTCTTTAGCGTGAAATCTAATCTGCCAGAGTTTTTCCCTTTAAAGGCTTATGAGCCTTTACAATGCAAGCATCTCTGGAAAGGCTTCACAGTAGGGGAGAAGCTGAAATTTAGTGGCCTGTGAAATAAAACTGGTTGGTGGCTGTTTGTCCTGAAGAGTTTTTGAAACCAACATTTAATCATAAGGAGACATCACGTAAAAACCTACATTACTCTATTACCTTTAGACAACAGGGGATGTGGCAAAACGAAATTCTCACAGGACTGGAGCTGAATAGCTGCTGTCCTATTTAAGTGGTCCACATTCTCTCTAATTTGCCACAGCCTGTACCCCTCCCACCATGACTTCAGATAGAGTCCTCACTCATTTACTAACACTCCCGACCCTTGTAGGTAAAAAAAAACCAGAGTAGCCGCAGTAACTGCGCAATTTAGAGCATTTGCTTCATGTTCTGCCTGCATTTACCTTCATCTCTAGGAGAGCTGTCAGAACATTAAGACTTTCCTATGCCTCTTCCTTTCTGTTGTTCCTACCCCATTTTCCTCTTGGGATATTATCAGAAGATAAACACACCAAAGGAAATAAACAAAATATGCATTTTCAACATATTTTCCTTCAAGCATTCAGTAAAAAACTTACTATTGACAGGGAATGGTAGCTCGCACCTGTAATCCCAGCTCTTAGGGAGGCTGAAGCAGGAGGATTGCTTGAGGCCAGGAGTCTATGACTAACCTGGGCAACATAGTGAGACCCCATCTTTAAAAAATATAAATAAATTAGTGGTGTGGCAGTGCATGCCTGTAATCCCAGCTACTTGGGAGGCCAAGGCAGGAGGATTGCTTGAGCCAGGAGTTCAAGGCTGCAGTGAGCTGTGATAGCAGCACTGCACTCCAGCCTAGGTGACAGAGCAAGACCCTGTCTCTAAAAAGAAAAAAAACAAACAAACCCCAAACACCTCTTACTATTTATATTTCTAGCACAAACACACATACACACATGCATGCACACACACACACACACACACACACACATATGTATAAATGTGCCAAAGAAATTCCATTGTACTTGAGGCTGACTTGAATGGAATGCTTCAGTTTTCCTGAGTTGTTGAGTACTACCTCAATTGGGAACATATTGTGGTTGAGCTTGAACAATACAGCAAAATCAAGCTGAGGCACGGAATTTATCCTGTAAGTATAATCAGTGTGGAAAAAGGTTGAATAATCTGTCCCCAGACCTTGTTCTCCAGAGAAGAGCCACTGTTAAGGGTCCAAAGGCTCTCCCTGCCTTCTCCTGCATCTTTTCCTTCCCTGGCATTTCCATCAATAAATCTCTTGCACCTCTAGTCTTGTTTTGGCATCTGTTTCTCAGAAATCTACATTCACACATGGTAAATGGCTAAGTATTATCAGCACGTATGAAGAGGAATTATAGAGCAATCCATACTGAAGACTTGAGGAGGACTATGGGGGTGAAGTAAAATAACACAAAATAATCAAAGATAAATATTCCTGTCAATCAGCATGGGTATTTTGTCTCTAGATAGTGTCAGGACAAAAATGAAATATAGTACAAGATGTTGGTGGCTGATCTTTGGGAGTAGTATTGAATCAAAAGCTGGTGGAGACCAAGCATACATTTATGAGGAGCTGATTAGAAATACAAGCATTAAATAATAACAGTTGGAAATGCAATATGTATAAAAGGTTTCAGTGATAAATTACCAAAGTGTTACGGTCAATAAATGCTTTGAGTTCAGAGAGTGAGAGACCACGTGGAAGTTTAGAAGGTTTTGGAAACATTTTTAGGATAGACGTTTGTCCTAAAAGCTGGATATCACAACTGGGTATGGTCTGGTTACTTTTACCGCTGAAGAGGTGGTAACAGAGGAGGTCAAAATAGAGGAGTCATTTGAATGTTAGTGAATGACTAGTGAATTCACCATGCAGTATTTTGAAGATGTGTTTCTTGAGTGGGGTCTCAAGACCTCTGAGGAATCATAATTTATTTATACAATTTAAAAACATTGTTTTCATTTTGATGTTAATGTTAAAAAATTATTATTAACATATTTGGGATCCCTGGCATCATGTTTTGAGAACTACCTTTCAATTTCTTTGCCTTTTTTTGTATTTGTGTTAATAATCATGTTGGCACAACACAATACTGCTTCAGTCGTAACAGGCTGATGAAGTAGACTAAATATGTAAATGAACCATTCCCATCACATGCTCTGCTGTGCTCAAAGACAGACAGGAGGCCAAGCGCAGCGGCTCGCACCAGTAATCTGAGCGCTTTGGGAGGCTGAGGCAAGCAGATCACTTGAGTTCAGGAGTTAGAGACCATTTTGGGCAACATGGCAAAACCCTGTCTCTACAAACAATACAAAAATTAGGCGTGTTGGCGTGTGCCTGTGGATGCCGAGGCAGCAGTGAGCCATGATGGTGCCACTGCACTCCTGAGCAATAGAGTGAGACTTTATCTAAAAAAAAAATATTCCTTAGGGTTGGGTCTTTTGATATTTTCATCAATATGAGCTGCTGATATGCTGATTTTTCTAATTATGGGCCAGTTAAATTAAGCACATGGAAATCTCTGAAGAACAGACATTAAATTGGGAGCTATCATCCGTTCTCATTTTGAGAAATAAAATATTTAAAATATTCTGTCAAGTAAGAAGCACCCAGTTTCAATCCAAAGTCTAAGCTGGCATTATTTTATAGAATAGGAAAATTAGCATTTGATTTCTCTCTTGCTTTGTCTAGGAGACTTATCAGGATAATAAGGGAGATGTGTGGTCTTCAGGAAACTCAAGATTCATAAGTTCTCCCAATTTTCCCATTGTATTAGCAATATGGAATTCTGTGGTAGTGCTGTCCTGTAGGAAGAAACCTGCCTCGGAAGACACCTGCCCTCCAGGTAAAATGCAATTAGCTCAGCATAGAAAATATAATTATCATCTTGTCATATAAAATGGTTATATGGTTATATATCCTGACATATAAAATGGTTATATATGTCAGATAGCTCTTGGAGGAGCCCATTCATCTCAGTCCCTATTCTCATTCATCTTTGCATTGTTAAAATGGTTTTTAACCGAAACGTGCGCTTCCAGGAGGTATGTTCTCCTTTTGTTTGAATCCACTCACTGAACGTATCTATTGAATGCTGCTATGGGCTGCACACCACGTTAAATGCTGCAGTGAACCTCACAGACACTATCTCTGCCTTTGCAGAGGTTACAGCCAAATGAGAACAAAGACATGAAATGAGTAATCATGTAAATGACGAGTGTGACAGGGCTTAAGGATCTCATTACAAGGGAAAGGAAGTCTGGTAGCTCAGAAAAAGGCTCCCAGAGAAGTGCTGAGGGTCTTTAACCTGAGGCTTGAGGGTTGAGAGAGAAGCCACCAAGCAATGGGCAAGCAGAAAAGCAGTGGGACAAGAATATTCCTAATATAAGACAGAGAGGCTGAGGGGTGCCCCAAAGAACTAGCATTTGGGCGATGGATGGGATTGGGTGGGAATAGCTCAAGTGAGTTCTGCCCTCAGTCTCAGATCTTAAAGGGCCCTTTAAGATAAAGATTTGGGTCTTTATTCTAAAAAAAGTTTGGAAGGCAATTAGGATTTTAACCTGGGAGTGATAAGATTGACTGCTGAGTGAGGAATTCATTCCAAAGGCAGCTAATCTTTTTTAAGAGTGCAATGTGATTATGTTATTCTCCTGTTTAAAAACATTTAGTGACTTCTTCCTGCCGTCAGAATGACTTCTAAACTTTTTTTTTAATGTGTCTATCTACTGTGTTCCAGGCCTCTTTAAGAAAAAAGTGACACATGTGGGGATTATAAGGTTTACAAGGCCCCTCTTGAACTAATCCCTACTACTTTCCTAGGCTCGTGTTTGATTATCATTGCTCCCTCACCTGCCCTGCCTCCTTTGCCCTTTTCTTTCTACTGCTGCTCCTACCACACTCCTCCCCTGCTCCAGCCCACGACCTTTCATGCCTTTTTTTTATCTCAACTCAGTAAGTAATTTTCAGCATTTTACACTTTGATTCAGTATGCGTTTACACATGTATCTGATTATACGTATATTATCCGATTAAATGTATCTCAGATATGTATCTCTGATTATATGTATATTATCAGATTATATGTATCTCAGATAAATTATATATATATTTTCTGATTATATGTATATCAGATAAAGGCTTTATGGAAAAATGAAAGAGGAATTCTCATATTTTTTCTTTTCTTTCTTATAAATGTGAGTTTACACTTACCAAACTGACTTCATGATCCACCCTGCTCAGTAGTTCTTTCATGAGCCAGTTCTCCCTCTTTGTCTGGGACTTTGCACGTGCGCTTACTTCTGAGTAAAGCATTTTCTTCCTGCTCTGCTGCTTCCCAGGGAATTCTTGCTCCTCTTTCCATCTCAACCAGAAGATCTCAGGGAATCTTTGTTGACTTCTCAAGTCCAGCTTAGGCACTATTTCCAAGACTGTTCATTGCCTTCTCTCGGCCTGTTCTCCACACTCCACCCCCACTTTCTTTTTTAGCCTTTTTCACAAGTATTTATCTACAGCCTACTGTATGCCAGGTACTACTCTAGGCATGGAGGCAGGGCTGCCTTCATGGGGCTGTGTGCTCAGAGGACTCCCACACTTGGTTTAATGTTCTGCTATTGCTGTCTTGAACATCTTAATAGTTTTTTTATCAAGGGATCTCACATTTTCATTTTATACCAAGCCTCACAAATTATGTAGCCATCCCTGTGTTGGGGGAGTGACGTACAAAATAGACCCAAATTCCTACCCTCAAAGAGTTTCCACTCTTGTGCTTACTGCATACTCACATCTTTCCTTAGCGGTTGTCTCAGTGTATAGTATGTGGCTATTTACCTTCGTGTCATCCCAGCTAGTCTGTAAGCACCTAGAGGGCAAACACTCCTTGGCCCGACTATTTCCAGCATGTATTATACTGCCTGGCACCTCGTAACCTTGTATACACTAACAAGTTTATGTAGAATAATGAATGAACAAATATGCTGCCTCCAACCCTTGTCCTATAATACATGGCTCCCTTGATCAATGCTATCCTTGGTGTTCCTGTGGCAAGTTTTTACTTGTATTAAAGCTCTGTCACTGGCTACTAAGCCCATCAACTCTGAAGTGATGACTTTAGAAGAGTTACAATTTTATGTACATTAGTGAGTTTTATTCACACATATGACTGTGATGAATTTACCAAGTAGATACTTCAACCAAGAATTTGAGGCCCAAGGATCATTCTCAAAGTGAGCACAGAAACTTTGAAATGTTTTTGAGATAATTAATGACTTCAATTGGAAAAGAGATGAAAGCAGAAGAAGAGCATCAGGACTTGAGAACTCAGGGTTACAGAGATGAAAAGCTTGTCTTATGCTTTTTAATTCTCTTTAAAATATAACCTAGTTATTCTAGAATTTATTTGTAATAATATTGGTTCAAACTTGAAGATAGAGTTATAGGGTGACATCTTAGATGTCATAATCATCAGTTGGGCATCACTTTTTTCCTGAAGAAACCAATTTTAGTCTAATAACTCCAGTATTTAAAACTCCAAGATGTTTGTTTTTTTTTCCTGTATCCAGTTTGAAGAATGGTATACAGGTTCTGTTCAAATACTTGAAGTTTCTGTATACCTTAAAGCACTCTTAAGGATTAATAAGATACATGGCGTATCCTTATCTCTTACCGTTTACTGCCATCCTGTGGCCAATTTATTTTCTAGATAAAAATCCATTTGCAAAACCATGTTTTCAGATTTTATCAGTCCTCAGTTAACACAGGCACACTACAATGTACACATATTTAGTAGCATTTTGCTTTACTGGAATATTCCACAATGTAGTAGCATACAATTAATAATTCTGAGATTTCACAAAACATTTTTCTAAAGGACTCTCCTCAATTATCTCCTTATTTCTTTCTTCGCTGGGTTTTCGGTGGATGCTTGGGGAGTAGCAGTTTATCATAGCTTTAGTGAGACTTCCTTGGTTGTCTCTCTGTATTTGGAATACTCACAGATACTTTCTGCTGAAACCCAGATTTGGATTTCCTTTCTTGGATGTCCTCTCTCTTCTGATCTTCTAAACTTCCACTAAGTTCCAGCTTCCTTACAGGCGAGATAAAAGGCACAAGCAAGATCAGGCAGGGTGCTTACGACAGAATGTGCTCATGTGTCTCTGGCTGTGACCATCTCAGGTCAGAGTCTCTGGAGAAGTAGGGTCCACACAGGGCTGGGGGAGATAGTCCACACAGGGGTCCACGCAGGGCTGGGGGAGATAGTGGGCAATGAGCATCCTTATTTGGAGATTGACATAGCCTCTATGACTGGGAGACTGACAGCAGACAGGTTCCATGAGAGTAAGTTTAGTTCATGCTGTCTACCCTAAACCATTAGGTCCTAGAGTCTAGTATAGTTGAAAATAATAAGTCTGAAAATTAATAACTACGATGCTAATGGCTAATCCTGTGGAGCTCTAATTTATATGGCATGCATTTTCTAAACACTTTACATGCATTATTTCATACTTCAAATTATCCTGAGTAGAGACCATTATTATTATTTTACAAATTAAAAACAAAAAAACAAAAACAAAAGCCCTGAGTCTTAGCGTGGCGAGACTCCGTGTCTAAGGTTACTCAGCTGTGGGTTGTTGGGCTGATGGACCCAACGACTGAGTGATTAAAGTGTGAGGTTGGATGCCCAGTGTATGTACTTTAGTTTTTCCTCCCTTCTAAGTCATTTCCTTATACAGCTCGAGGAATCTTGCAGAACTTGCATTTTCTCTAATTTTTCTTATGACTCATTCAATATAACTTTCTCTTGTTTGTTTGGAAAGAAAATCTGGGGATCATGAGATGTCCTTCATTTATCCTGGGCCAGGTGTAGTAGTAAAGCTGTACTGTTTTTCTCTGAAAAAAAGTACATCTCCAGTCTTTGACAGCACTTAGGCTGATAATCAACTTGGAAGCAAGAAATGTTTCCCCAGACCAAAGAGAAAGCCCCATTTTCTTTCTTTCTTTCTTCTTTCTCTTTCCTTCTTTCCTTCCTTCCTCCATTTCTCGCTCTCTTTTTCTTTTTTTCCCTCCCTCCCGCCTTCTCTTTCTCTCATTCTCTTTCTTTCTTTCTTCTCTTCTTTCTCTTTCTTTCTTCTTTCTTTCTTTTCCTCCCTCTCTCCCTACCTCCCTCCCTTCCTTCCTTTCCTCTCTCTTTCTTTCTCTTTCTCTCTTTCATTCTCTTTTTAATTTTTTTGATAGGGTCTCACTCTGTCAGCCAGACTGGAGTACGATGGTGCAATCATGGCTCACTGCAGCCTAGACCTCCCAGACCCAAGCGGTCTTCCCATCTCAGCCTCCCAAGCAGCTGGGACTACAGGCACGCATCACCACGCCTGGCTGACTGTTATATATTTTGTAGAGACAAGCTTCACTATGTTACCCAGACTGGTCTTGAACTCCTGGGCTCAAATAATTCTTCTGCCTTGATCTCCCAAAGTCCCAGAAGTCCTATACCTGAATCATTCACTGATAACCATAGTAGGGAATCCTTCTAGACAAATTTTGGTCAAAACATCATGCTAAACTAACCACAGAATTTATTTTAATGTACATTTCTTTTCTGCATTTGATTTTGTGGAAAATTCAAATGTTTAATTTCCTGCCACTTGGCTGTTAACATGACACTCATACTGGTAATAGACACTGTTGTACAGGATGGGATGAGCTTTAATATGTCCAAATGATATTTCATCATTCTTGGATTATGTTCACTCTCTCTGTCTAATACATGCTGGATACAATATGACCTTGTTTACTGGTCCTGATTTTCCAAAGGATCTCTGACATTCTCTCGGAATAATGGTTCACTATTTGATGAAATTTTAGCTACACATCTTATTCTGTATTTTTATGATGCTGCTTTAACTACTCTCCCATAAACTTTATCTTCATCAGACGTTTTTTTCTTATTTATGATGCAACTTACTTCATGGTGCTCAAAGAGAGTCTGTCCACATGTAATAATAAACAGAATAGCCTTATATTTTATATATATAATGATATTTATTCTATGTTTACTATATGCCAGGCACTGTTCTAAGTGCTTTATGTGTCTATCTCATTTAATTTTCAAAACCCTATAAGATTTGTACTATTATTGTCTCCAGTAAGAACAAATACTTCATACTTCTTCTGTAGAGGAGAGCAGCGATGCAAGCACAGAGAAGTGAGTCAATTCACCCAAAGTCACGTAGTTTGGAAGCAGCAGAACAAATATATATGTAATAAATATTAATTGCTTTTGAAATTTTGTATCCTAAATCAAAGCTGTTTTTAAAATAGATCAAAAGAAGAAACATAATCTTAATCCTTTATATCTTATTCCACATCTGGTTTGGATCCCTTATATGTCAAAGCAATAGTTTTTCTGTATCAAATTCTCCTCTGGCCACCAGCCTAATGAGGGATTGTATTAGTCCGTTTTCACGCTGCTGATAAACACATACTGGAGACTGGGCAATTTATAAAGGAAAGAGGTTTAATGGAGAACTCATAGTTCCACGTGGCTGGGGAAGCTTCACAAAGATGGCGGAAGGCAAAGAGAAGCAAGTCCCATCTTCTTTTCTTTTTTTTTTTTTTGGAGATAGAGTTTTCACTCTTGTTGCCCAGGCTGGAGTGCAATGGTGTCATCTTGGCTCACCACAACCTCCACCTCCCAAGTTCAAGTGATTCTTCTACTTCAGCCTCGTGATTAGCTGGGATTACAGGCATGCACCACCATGCCTGGCTAATTTTGTATTTTTAGTAGAGATAGGGTTTCTCCATTTTGGTCAGGCTGGTCTCGAACTCTTGACCTGAAGCCACCCACCTGCCTCAGCCTCCCAAAGTGCTGAAATTACAGGCATGAGCTACCATGCCCAGCCAAGTCCCATCTTACCTGGATGGTGACAGGCAAAGAGAGAGCTTGGGCAGAGAAACTCCCTTTTTTAAAACCATCAGATCTCGTGAGACCCATTCACTATCAGAGAACAGCACAGGAAAGACCTGCCCCCATAATTCAATCATCTACCACTGAGGCCCTCCCACAAGACATGAGAATAATGGGAGCTACAAGATGAGATTTGGGTGGGGACACAGAGCCAACCATATAAGGGACCATTGAAGGGATGCTGACAACCCGCAGTCTGCATCCACTTCCCATCTCTCATAATTTTAGAATTCAGTTCATTTTAGCTCTTTTCCTGAAACACACACAGGTCATATCTACCCTGGACTCTAAGGGTGGGCTCTGGTCAACTGAGAGTGTCTGTTCCTGTTCACAGCTGCATTCCCACCCCTCTCGTGCACCCTTGTTACCCAGTTGCATCTAATTCTAGAGATTTGGCTGTAGCTCTTGTTTATCATTCTACTCCTGATTTTGGATTTACATCTGGTTTCTCTGGTACTTGACTTCCAGCTTCTTTGTAGGGCCATGTCAGAGACTTTCATCCTGGGAAAGGGTAGCATTGCAGTTAAGAGTGAGGTTTCTGGAATCAAGCTGCTGGGGTTTACTGCCCAGATCTGCCACCACGTGACCTTGGGCAAATCCAGTAAAAATCTCTAAAAACCTCGGTTTCCTTATCTGTAAAATGGGAATAATTAAACGGAAATTGTGAGATTTCATGTAAACCACTTACAGCGTCTGACAGATGGCACTCACTCAATGCATTTATTTGATAAGTATTCATCGAGAGCTTTTTTTTCTTTTTTTTGAGATAGAGTCTTACTCTGTCGTCACCCAGGTTGGAGTGCAATGGTGCAATCTCAGCTCACTGTAACCTCCAACTTCCAGGTACAAGGGATTCTCCTCCCCCAGCCTCCTGAGTAACTGGGACTGTAGGCATGTACCACCACGTCCAGCTAATTTTTGTATTTGTATTGGAGAAGGGGTTTCACCATGTTGGCCAGGCTGGTCTCGAACTCCTGACCTCAGGTGATCCACCTGCTTCAGCCTCCCAAAGTGCTGGAATTACAGGCATGAGCCACTGCACCCAGACCACTGAGAGCCTCTTCTGTGCTAGATAGTGTTCTACTTCTGAGACTACTAAGATGAACCAAACAGACATAAATCCCCACTTTTTTTGAGCTTACATTTGGGTGTGTGCATGTATGTGTGTGAGTGTCTGTGTGTGTGTGTGTGTGTGTGTGTGTGTGTGGTGTGGTGTGTGCATGTATAATAGCAGAAAGTAAGTTAAATAAGAACCTTTATTAGCAGCCCGTAGCTAGTGTTGAAAGTCATGACACTGAATGGGATCGTCAGAGGAGTTTAGTTGGAAAAGAGGAGACCCAATGTTTAGAAGTCAGGAAGATAAGTAAGCATCCTGTAAATGGTGGCTGCTAGTGTTACCATTACAGTTGTGTCCCCCGGTCCCCCTACTTGAGGTCCACCCATCAATCCAGCTCACCCTCAATCCCAGTTTCCACTAGCTCTCCACGTCTCCTCTAAGAGGCTCTTTGGAAAACCTCACCCTCTGCTGTCTCTTTCAGTTTCTCTAGAGGATGGAATTGTAGTTATAAACATTGTTCCCAGCTATGGTCATCCACTTGGGACCACATTGCCTTTTCCTGACAGCACCTGCCATCCTGGGTAGAATCAATGTGTCCTCCTGTTTTTGGCTCATTGCTGTCCCCTTAGAAAAGTTGCTTTCAATTCCCTACCTGTCACTGATCACCACTTCACCCAAACTCCATACATACACTGGGGAGCGAGTAGTCTGCTGCCTCAGCACCCGGCTCTCTGCATCTGACTGCTTCTTTCTGCCTCTGGCAGCACAGAGACCAGGTCTCAGGGAGTTAACAATGCCTTTCTCTTTAACCAGAGGCAATTCTTTCTCTCCTTTACATTTAAGGCTTTTGGACTTTTCCTGAAGATTTGGACTCCCTGGCTTGAGACATCTCACTATGTTTTTGTTTGTTTTTAACTTTCAATTGTAATCTTCATGACATATAGAGGATATATTATGTTTTGTACAATTTAAATAATATTACTAAAATGAATGCCTGCATACCCATACCCATCTTAAGGAAAAGAACATTTCAGTGCCTCTGAAATCTCCTGTGTGCCCTGCCTTAATTCTGTCCATTTTCCTCACCACTAGATGCTAAGTTGTTTCTTTGCTTGTCTTTGTTTTGTCATTGCATCACTCAGAATTTCATCAGGAAAGAAAAGTCACTATAAATGATGTGAAATGGGGGTTATGATACGACTTACACCTTATACCTCCTATGACTTTCAGTGAAGATCTGAAAGAGGAAGTGAGAAAGATGGAGGAAAAAACCACTAACCAGCCATCCTGAAGCACCATGTGGATGGAAAAGTCAGAATTTCAAGGAGGAGTTAAGAATCCAAGTGTATCTAGCAACAGGAGGGGACCACAAAGAGGGAGATGGAGGAGAATCTTATGGGAAGTGATTGCCACCGGGTAGCTACCCCTTCTGTGGGTCTGTTGTTGGTTAGCAGGCCCCGAGTGAGGAAGAAGTGCTGACAGCTGAGTTAAGAGAGGAAGTATAAGCTGTAACCTCCTGGCACTTCTGCATCTGTCTATCACCACATTTGACTACACAGATCTTTTGAGAAAACTGGATACCACTTCACTCAGCCTCCAATATCTTGCTTAAGTTCCTCTTTTGACCAAGTTTAACTTTAATCTGCACAATGTAGAGAGCTCTGGGATAGGTAGTTCCTAGCTTAGTCAGGTTGTCAATAGAATAAACCAGCACGGCCAGTGATAAATAACTCCTTAGGCAGTATACTGTTTAGTTTTGGCTTTATTTTATCATAACAGGAATTATGCAGCATATTTTTTCTATCACTTGCTTTTATCTTTTTAAATTATTGTTAACATAAAATTTGAGGACTCCTTCCTGTTGCTTCATTCACCTTTAATTACTGTATATGATATTCTAAAATATAAATATATAATGTATCTATTTACATAGGATTAGATATTTGTTTTTCTCCCGAATATTGCTCTTATGAGCAATGTTTCTATGAATATTGTATGTCTTTTCATGCACATGTGCAAGGCTTTCTTTAATACATACATATAGAAGAGAAATTGCTGAGGAGTAGAGTATGCTATATACAATTTGTTATACCTTGTCAAACTGTTTTCAAAGGGGGTTGTACTAATACACTCCCACTAGCAGACTATAAGTGTTTCTGTTGCTAAACATCCTCATATGAAGATATTTGGCATCATGTATTTTAACATTTGCAAAATCAAGACAGTATAAAATGCCATTTGATATTGGTTTCAATTTGTTTTCCTAATTACTAATGAGACTGGATGTCTTTTTTTGTGTATATTCACCATAACTATTTTCTCTTCCCTGAAATGTCATCTTTTGCCCTTTTTTTACGGTTCTTCATAAATTTTAGATAATGATTTTTTTGTTGGTCATATGCATTGCAAATATTCTCTTGCAATTTATGGTTCATGACCAGTATAAGACATTTCTGTCTGCTGTTGTATTTCATTCATCTATTTACCTATTCCTGTCCCATTTTCACACTGGTTTGTCTTATCATGTTCTTTATAGTGTCTTTTAATGAACAGAAAGCCCAAATTTTAGTATAATTAAATGTGGCTATTTTCTCCCCTTATGATGACTTCATGTCTTACATAAAGGATCCTTGTTTTCCTCCAGGTCATAAAAGTATGCCTGATATTGCCTTCTAAGATTATTCTGGTTTTGCCTTTTACATGGAAGTCTTTAGTCATTGTTATGGTTTGAATGTTCCCCACTCCAGAACTCATGTTGAAATTCAGTTGTTATTGTAACAGTATTAAGAAGGCTTTGAAGAGGTATTAGACCGTAAGAGATCCACCTTCATGGGTGAGATTGGTTCCCTTACAAAAGGGCAAGTTTGGCTCCCTCTTTCTCTCTCTTACTCTTCCACCTTCTGCCATGGATGATGTAGCAAGGAAGTTTTGCAAGATGCCAGCTCCTGGATCTTCAATTTTCCAGTCTCCAAAACTGTGAGCCAATACGTTTGTTTCTTATAAATTACGCAGTCTGTGGTATTCTATTACAGCAGTACAAAATGGACTAACATAGTCCTTAGTTTCCCCCAGATATGTAATGCATATTTATAATAGAGTTTTTTTTAATATGCATGAGTTTGTTTCTGGCCTTTAATCTGTTACATTGGTTTTGATATCTGCAAAGGAAAAATGTCTCCATCTTGTTCTTCTTTAGTATTGTCTTGGTACTTCTCATGTAGAAAACTCATTTGCTTATCAACATAAATTTTAGAAACATATTGTCAAGTTCTCTAAAAAAATTGGTGGCAATATTGATTGGAATTAGGGAACAATGGAAATCTTTACAAACTGCTAATTTGTTCCCAAGAGATATGTTCTTCCTACTCATAAGTATATGGCTGCCATTTGAAGACTCTGTCACTCTTTTTGGCTGCTAATTCTGGCCATGTGTGGTAGAGTACTTATAAACTAGTTGCAATTATTCCCTTCCCTGTATTCATACTGGTTTTTTTTTTTTTTTTTTTTTGAGACAGAGTCTCACTTTGTTGCCCAGGCTGGAGTACGGTGGCACGATTTTTGGCTCACTGCAACCTCCACCTCCCAGGTTCAAGCGATTCTCCTCTCTCAGCCTCCTGAGTAGCTGGGAATATAGGCATGTGCCACCACACCCAGCTCATTTTTTTTTTTTTTTTATATTTTAGTAAAGACGGGGTTTCACCATGTTGGTCAGGCTGGTCTTGAACTCCTGACCTTGTGATCCACCCACCTTGGCCTCCCAAAGTGCTGAGATTACAGGCATGAGCCATTGTGCCTGGCCTCATACTCTTTTGCAATGTGACTTTGCTGCTTCTCCTTTCGTTATGTGGAGTCTATTTCATACCTTCTGAGTATGAGCTGTCCTCATGACTTGCTTTGCCTCACAGAGTGCAGTGGGAATGATATGATGTCGACTCTGAACCTAGATCTCAATAGGCCTTTTGCACCATTGCCCTTTCTTAGAATTTCACATTTGTCTGTGACTAAGCTTGGGCTAGCCTGCTGGAGGGTGAGACACACATGGCTAGTCACCTCATCTCCTCAGCTGACAGTCAGTGAGCCCCCAGAAGCAAAACCACGTCGCTGACCTACAGATGATGAAAGATGCGTGAGGGATTCTAACAGAGATAGAAACTACCCAGCTGAATGTAGTCTACATTGCCAACCCATGGAATAATTAGCTGAATAAAATGGTTGTTACTTCAAGCCACGAAGTTTTCACGGTGGGCTGTTACTCAGAAACGGCTAATTAATACCATGTGATCAAGTTCTTACCAGCATAATGTAAGCAGAAGTGACACATACTCATTTTGCTTCTATAGCTTTTCCCATACAACAGGCCAATACGGAGGTCAGCTAACTTGGACCATGCAGATGCCAGCAGAGTGCTAAGATAATTGATCTCAACGTTTGGTCTTCAGACTCTTGCAGGTCTGCAAGGCACTTTGAGGATCTGAGAGGTCAACACTATTTTCATTGCAATATTAATTTGTTATTTGCTTTATACACTATGTTGACATTGGCACTGCAGGAGAAAAATAAATGCTAGGTAAAACTGTCATGTTAGCACAAATCTAGGCAGTTCACTCTATTGTACAAGTAGTCATTTGATTCATCACCACACAGTAGTGAAAAGTGCCAGTTTCACTTAAGGTGTTCCTTGATGAAGTAGTAAACATCATTAATTTTATTAAATCTTGGCCTTTGAGAATACATCATTTTAACATTCAGTGTGACAAAATGGCAAGTGTGCATCCAGTTTTTCTGCTGCATGCCTAAGTATGGTGGGTGTCTCAAAGCCTGTGTGTGTTTCAATAGCTGAACTTGCTTTTTTTTTCTTTTATTGTGGTGTACCACCATTTGCATTTAAATAAGTAGACAGAAAAACTATGGTTGTTTAGACTTGGAGATTTTGGCGGACATTTTTTTGAAAGTTAGCAAAGTCAGCCAATGTTAAAATATGAGCAGGTAAGCAAAAATATATTTTAAAAAATGTATATTTGCTGCTATTACCTCAATAGGTTCCCATTATTTAAATACTTCTGCTGATGATGTTGGCAGTATATTAATTAATATGTTTTTAAAATATTGCATAATGAAGTGTGTCATCATTTGGAAAACCTACATTAACTCAGTACACCAGTATTTTCTAAATGACCAATGTATGCTATTACAACCTCACACTTAGTTAAAAAAAAAACCCATTCAAATTGCATGATAAACCAATGGATTTTAATATAATAGAACATGAACAGTTCATTAATATTAGATTTAAGATTCTACCCTACAACTATCCTATAACTTATCAAGTTTTGGCATAACTATCCTATAATCCTATAGGATATTCTATCCTAACTATCCTATAATTTGTCAAGTTTTGATACAGTATCGACCAAGAATAGCTGTAATTATCTCAAAAGACTATTAGAGTAGCCCTTCATTTTCCAACTACAAAACTCTGTGTGGCTGAATTTTATTCATCCATTTTAATGAAAACAGCACAGTACAACCGACTGAATGCAGAAGAACGTATGAGAATCTAACGAACTTCTATTAACCCAGGTATTTAATATCAAAGAGATTTTCAAAAACAGAACAGTTTCACTCTTCTCATTACATTTGTGTTTTAGTAAATAGATCTATTTTTCCTGGAAATGTATTACTTATTTTCACACATAACGATAATAAAAATTTTGGTTTGAATTTTCAATGCAATAGTCATTGATAGATATAATTCATAAAATCCAAAGCTATTTGGGGTCCTCAGAAATTTTATTTTGACATGATTTTTTCACAAAAGTTTTAGGTACACAGTAAAATCAAGTGGAAAAGGTAGGAAGTTTTTATATACCTTCTTCCTCAAATGCACACAACCTCCCCAAGTATCACCATCCCAAGCCAGAGTAGTACATTTGTTACAATAGATGAATCGACACTGACACATCATCACTCAAGTCCATACATTAGAGTTTATTCATGGCATTGTGAATTCTATGGGTTTTGACAAATGTATAATGACATGTATGCACTGTTATGGTATCATGCAGAGTAGTTTTACTGCCCTAAAAATCTTCTATGCTCTACCTACTCATCCCTCCTTCCCCCAATCCCTGACAACCACTGATCATTTTACTGTCTCCATAGTTTTGCCTTTTCCAGAATGCCATATAACTGGAACTATACCGTACGTAGCCTTTCCAAATTGCTTCTTTCACTGCATAATATGCATTTAAGGTTTTTACATGCTTTTTTTTTTAATAGGTTGATAGCACATCTCTTTTTAGCACTGAATAACATTCAATTGTCTGGACGTACCACAGTTTACTTATGTATTCACCAACGAAAAGGCATCATGGTTGCTTCCAAGTATTGGCAATTTGAATAAAGCTGCTATAAACATCCATGTGCAGGTTTTTTTGTGGACATGTTTTCAATTTATTTGAATACCAAGGAGCACGATTGCTGGATCTTATGGTAAGCGTATATTTAGGTTTGTGAGAAACTGCCAAACTGTCTTCCAAAGTTGCTGTACCATTTTGTATTTCTACCATCAATTAATGAGCTTTTCTCTTGCTCCACATTCTTGCCAACATTTGGTGGTGACAGTGTTTTGGATTTTCATGGGTTCTCCATAATTTTTAACAGTATGAATGGGTTCGGGGTCCAACAGATTTAAGAGCTACATCCTTTGAGGATGGCTGAGCATCAACATGGAAGGAAATTGAGTGCTAAATTAGTGAAGAGAATAGCCTTTCTGATCCAGAAAAGTCAAGCCTCAATCTTATTTAATCTATTGTGATTGGGTTTCTCTGTTACAGAAGTTTAGCCTTCAGCTGGCTTTTATATTCATATTAGAGTAAGACTCTTCATGCCTCAGTTTCAATTGAGGCACTAAGATAGTAGCTATTGATAGCCAAATGGGGAGTGGGACGTATCTGTAAACACAGGCTTAGTAAGGAGTTCTCTGAGAACCTGTTCACTGACTTAGCAGAGCAAGGATATAAAAAGTACTCAGAGGATGGGAAGGGAGAGAAGATTGCTAAATAAATGTGTTTAAGAATATTTCTTTTTCATGCACTGAGATCTCATCACGTGCCTTTGGGAGGGAGGTGGCAGGGGATTTTACATTCTTGCCCAAGCTTAGTGAAATAAGGGAATATTTGGTGGACTTTGAAATGCATTCCCTGCAGTTAAGACAATGGTGCCTGAGAGAACTAAGGTGAACTGTGGTTTGGGGTCTGATTCTTGTCCAGAATGTCTAGAGTGAGAGGCAAGGGATGAGTAATTGCTTTGGCAGTGGTTGCTGCCACTTTGGGATCAGCCTGCCTCAAATACATTGTCAAGGCAGGGGAATGCATGTTTGCAATGGACCAGATGAGGGCTGCACAGGAGTAGTAATCCAATGGAATTCTGCATCTGTCCCATAGGCCTCCTGGAATGAAGTCCTCAGCAGAAACAGTATGGAAGTATGCCTGAGAAAGGAGTTATAGGTGACCACCTATAAGGGAAAGTCATCCTTCTGGGTCAGGGAGACTGCAGGAGAAAGTGGGACAGTGGTAAAGTACAGAGAGAGAAACCCAGTAAAACCCCACCAGAGGGAGGTCAGCTGAAATCACTAGCCAGGAGCATGCAATATGAGACCAGTTCATGATACATTAGTCCCTTTTTGCCCCTTTCCCTTTCTCCCTCCTCTGAACCCACACGAGAGGGCCAGAGGCTGATGATCCAGCTGATGAAAGCATTGTGAACAAACAGAGAAGCAGCTAGCACAAGTGTCTTTCTCATTGCAGACGTCCAGCCTTATGCTGGAGCCAAAAAGAGAAGGAGCATTTAGTCAAGTTCAAAGTTTTAATTATTGTATGTGACTGCACATATAATATTTGAATTAGACTTTTTTCCCAATTATGTTCATGGTGGTAAAATACATATGACATAAAATTTACCAGCTTAAATATTCTTAAGTGTACAGTCTGGTGTTATCAAATCCATTCATAAGCCTGTGCAAGCATCACCATCATCCATTTCCACAACCCTTCCATCCTGCATAAACAATAACTCTTCATCCCCCCAGGCCCCTGGCAACCACCATTCTGCTTTCTGGAACTGATACTTTTTGTGTGTGACTAACCTCATTGTATAAATGTCACTGAAGAGTGGAATTTAAAAATTCTTAGACCTGATAAATTTTTATTCTGGTGTAGGAGACTACCCAATTGAATAAATTTTAGAGAGATAATGGAGAACCAAAAGTAAAGTTGTATTTTAATTTTGTCATGTGTCATGGATGCATTTTCAACACACCCAATATTAAACTCATCTGTTTTGTATATATATTTTAATTTTTCAGGTTTTCTTTTCCTTTTAGAGATGAAGTCTTACTTGGTAGCCTAGGCTGAAGTGCAGTGGTGCAATCATAGCTCACTGAAGCCTCAAACTCCTGGACTCCAGTGATCTCCTGCTTCAACCTCCCCAGCAGCTAGGACTACAGACACACATCACCACATCTGGCTAATTTTTGAAATTTTTTGTAGAGATAGGCTCTCACTATGTTATCTAGGCTGGTCTTACACTCCTGGCCTCAAGTGATCCTCCTACCGAAGTCTCCCAAAGCACTAAGATTACTGATGAGCCACTGTGCCTGGACCCAGGTTTTCTTTAAGAGGGTCCATTTCTACCAATAAATAGTTAAGAAAATAACTCAAATGATTTGCAGGTTCATGGGTGTGGAATTAAATAGGCAGGAGGCCATTAGCCTGAAGCTCTCTGAGTACTTTTGGTTCTTACATAACAAATTACTACCTAACTTAGTGCATAAACAAACTGAAACCTAAATTAGCAGTACATGTTCTTCTAACAAATAGCCAGGTTTCAGCCAATCACAAATAGTGCAGCTTTAACCAATCACAGGCAGCCAATTGATTATACCATGCCCAAATAAGGCAAATATCTCATCACACCATGCCCAAATAAGGAAGATACCTAGCTGTAACCAGTCAGGTGATTTATTTACTTTGCTCTGTGTTTGGCCTATAAAAACTCACTGCTCACACTGCTGTGTGGAGCTGTCTGAACTGCTTTGGTTCTGAGTGCTTCCTGAGTCATGAGTCACTCAGTGCAAATAAATTTTGTTAAATTTATTGTGTCTAAAGTTTTTCTTTAAACATGGGAAAGGTAATGAGTTTAGTTTGGAAAGGTTGGCTTTGAATTATCCAGCCAGGGAAAAAGTGGATTGGACAATTTACTAATAAAGTTTTAGAATAGTTTTGAACAGATAGTAAGAATTATATGTTACCTATTATAGTGATTGTTATTTTGGATTTAAATACATGATGCAAACCTATTTACTTCCCTGTCCATAGACTTGATACTCACACCCAATGATTTAAAGAGGAAGAAAGCAATCAAACAAAACATACTAGTTTTTCTGTCTGAAGTAGAGTATGTTTTCTAATCTCTTCTCTTCCCACCTTGAAGCATTAGATTAAAGATCCTCTGAGATTTAAATCCTGACTGTATTTCTGTGTGCTATAGGTGTCAATCACTATTCAGTCACTGCTTTGGCAATTAGTGGAGTATTCTTCCCAGTAAATTACAATCTAGTTCAGTTTATATTAAGTATACTTTGGTAGCAGTGCCATTATGCGAATGTGAATTTTTATTAACAATATATTTTGACTATGGTGGATCTGCAAATTAGAGACCATTTAAATTTTTTTAAAAACTTTATTATGTTGTACTTTTGCTGAGTACTAAAGCGTGCAAAATGCATTTGAGGCACATCATTAAATAAAAGTGTAGTTATTTTCATGTCATTTATGTTAATTGAGCTTTATATTCTGGAAAACGTTTTCATATTTTGATTGCATTCTTTAAAAATAGGTTTGACAAAATAAAAAGCAATTAATTTTGATAGAATATAATTTTATTGGCAAATTATATGTATAGTAATCTAAATCACTCACTAACTTTTGAGCAATTTTGTAATAAAACAATCCAAAGAGTTGAAATTCCAAATCTCAAAAAAGATAGCATTTGCTTTGGTCTTAATTGATTCATACTAATTTATAAAATCATCATATATTTATCCATCATTAATCTTTCACTATGCACTATGCATTGGGGGAGAAAAAGCGTCTTTTCTTTTCTCTTTTGGTAAGCAGTGATATCACTAAGCTTTTCTAAAATTCAGAATAAGATTAGATTAATTTGTTAAGTTATTAATCTACTCAATAACTGCTTATGAAGAACCTATCAGGGCTAGGTGCTTAACAAGATACTGGGCTTATGAAGAAGAGGAAGAAGAACAATAACAAAATTGTATCTTGCATTGTAAACAAATAAAAACCATATAAATAAGTAAATTAATAATATAACTTCTAGAGAATGGTAGTGCTATGAAGAAAAGAAAATATGGCTGGCAGTGGAACAGAGAGTAACTTTTTTTTAAATTAAAATAACTGTTCTTCTCTTATTCCAATCTATAAAAAACTTGTAACTCATATTACTATCATCTGTCTTGATATTAAATAACTTGCTAACATATATTGAGCGTGTACTTTGTGCTAGGTACTGTTAAGCACTTATATGCATTATCTCATTTAATCCTCAACATTCTCCAAAGAGTGTTATTAATATTTGCATGTTACACATTAGGACACTAAAGCTCAGAAAGGCTTATTGTCTTACTTCAGAGCACATGAGTTGTAAAAGGTACAGCTGGGAATCAAATCAAATTCAGCGTGAGTCTAAAGTTGCTCTGTTCCAAGGATCAAAAAAAAAAAATTTTATCATTCTTTTCCAAATCCTTGTTAGAGGGAAAAGAAATTATGACTGTGCCTAGAAATTGTGACTGTGATGTGGTAACTAAAAGATTACATGATTTGTGCAGGCCCCTGCCTGAGAAATTATTCCATGAGAGTTGAATATATTTGTTTAACTGAAGTGGTTATGATTCATCACAGAGGACCCATAATAAAAATATAGTGAGTATTCTTCTGAGGTTTATCGTAACCATGAAATAATGACTCATGTTCTGGAATTTGACTTTAAATGTGGCTTCAGCTTAAGTGTAAGTGAACTTTGTAGCGCTCTTGGTGTTGTGTTGGTTTGTTTTCTTATGCTCATCAATAATCCACAGAAAGAAAAGTAACAAACAAAAAAAAGTTGCCCTGTTCAATATGGTAGCCATCAGCACAGGTATTTAATTTAAATTAAAATTAATTAAAATTTAAAATGTAGCTTTTTTTTTTTTTTTTTTTAAGATTGAGTCTTGTTCTGTTGCCAGGCTGGAGTGCAGTGGTGCAATCCTGGCTCACTGCAACCTCCACCTCCCAGTTCAAGTGATTCCTCTACCTTAGCCTCCTGAGTAGCTGGGACTACAGGCGCGTGCCACCACACCGGCTTATTTTTTTTTTTTTTACATTTTAGTAGAGACGCGGTTTCACCATGTTGGCCAGGACGATCTCGATCTCCTGACCTCATGATCCGTCCGCCTCAGCCTCCCAAACTGCTGGGATTACAAGCGTGAGCCACCACACCTGGGCTAAAATTTAGTTTCTTATTGTACTAGCCACATATTAAGTGCATAATAGCAACATGTGGCTGGGACTGCCATATTGGACTGTGTAGACATAGAGTGTAATCCATAATCTCTCAATATTACAGAAAGTTCTATTGGACAGCACTACCTAAAGAACAGCTCTTATTGATTCAACTATACTTCCTCCTTCTCACTAGATGATGAATTTTTTAGGGTAAGTGTCTAAGTTTTCTGTCTTTGACTTTCAGAAGAGTAGCAGAAATATTTCTTTCTGGGGGTTTGGGTTGATATTAAACATTTACCGAATGTCTATTATAGGATTTTTTTCTACAGATCTCTTTTCTCCTCGGGCAGTGGTGCTTTCCTTTCCTTTGGAGAAATCCAAGGTTTTTGTATGACTCTATTGCGCGCATGTCTGCTTTCAGCTATTCTTGTAGCATCATGGGTCTTCTGCTACCCCAGCTTTGCTCCCAGCCACCTCTCAATACCAACTGAAGCTCAGCACCACTTAGCACCATTGACACCTTTTCTCCAATGAGGCCCAAGACGGAGGGGTAGGACCAGCTGCATTTTCCTGTCATTGCCCACTGTCTTTAGCAGCCCTGAAGCACTATCTGAGACTGGGAATTTCCACATCAGAGAGTAAAAGCAAAGGCAATTACAACCAGAAGAGACAATTTAGCTCAATTGTACTTTACCTTGAATCTCAGAGAAATTAGACCCCAACTTCCCAGCCACCCTGGCTGCCAGAATATAGCATGCCTACCCCCAGGGTATTTGGGGCTTTGTTTTGGTCATTGTCCTATAAAAAACACCTTTTTCTTTCTTTCTTTCTCTCTCTCTTTTCCTTCCCTCCCTCCTTTCCTTCCTTCCTTCCTTCCTTCCTTCCTTCCTTCCTTCCTTCCTTCCTTCCTCCCTCCCTCCCTCCCTCCCTTCCTTCCTTCCTTCTTTTTGAAAGGGTCTCACTCTGTTGCCCAGACTGGAGTATCGTGGTACAATCATGACTTACTACAGCCTCAACTCCCTGAGCTCAAGGAATCTTCCCACTTCAGCATCCCACATAGCTGGAACTACAAGCACGGCACCACATCTGACCATTTTTTAATTTTATTTTTATTTTTTGTAGAGACAGTGTTCCAATGTGTTACCAAGGCTGCTGTTAAACTCCTATACTCAAGTGATACTCTTGTCTCAGCCTCCCAAAGTGCTGGGATTATAGGCATGAGCCACTGTGCCTGGCCAAAACAACCCTTTTTCAAGCAAGCTTCTTAGTGTAAAAAAATCTAGCTCTCCTCCCCTGCCAAGTACAAAAATCCCAGGAAAGCCTACTCTTTAAGGGAAAATAGTATGTATAGGTAAATGAAGGGTTTGGTTACAGTCCTCTGGTTGGGGGAAGCCTCAACATGAGTTTCCTTCCTAAATCTCCCACCAGCAAAATTGCAGACCTACTGGTTCCTTTACTGGATGTTTTAGTTCATTCTGTGCCGCTATGACAGAATACACAGGCTGGGTAATTTATAATGAACAGAAATTACAGATGTATCTTATGGTCCTGGAATCTGGGAAGTTCAAGAAAGAGGGGGAGGCATCTTGTGAGGACTTTCTTGCTGTGCCATCCAATGGCAGAAGCTGGAAGGGCAAGAGAGAGCAAGAGAGGGCCAAATTTTTCCTTTCACAAGGCACCAAGCCCACCCACAAGGGTGGAACTCTAATGGCTTCTTAAAAATGTCATCTCTTAATATAGTCAACAATGGCAATTAAAGTTCAAAATGAGTTTTGGAGGGGATAAAAAGTCAAACCATAGCACTGGCCAACTTATAATGTAAGCATCACCTTCTAAGAGAAAGTATTAATATTTTTCTCAGAGACGGTAAAATCTAAACTGATATTGAAGGAAAAACATTTTCTTTATTAGTGAGAAACCAGCCCAGAACAGCTCTAGACCTTCATAACCATCAGAGTAGTACAGAATTGCAGCTTTTTTTTACTCTGGGATGTGTGCAGCCTGGGTTATAGTCTACACTTAGCAGTGGGGTTTTGTCTGATTAAAGGCTGTCAGTGCGGGGACAGCGTTCCTCTGTTAATTCCTCCAGCCACGTTAAGATGAGGTCCATGAGCCTCTACTCCCAGCCTAATGAGAAGCCAAGTAAACACCTCAACACAATCCGATAGACTCTGTAATGTTAGGCAGAAGTGCCATAGGAGGTACATAAGAAATCTGTCATCATCCCTGGGGTTATTAGATGGACAGCCTCAGGAGGAAGTGACATTTAAGTTCAGTCCTTAAGGTAGATATTTGTCAGAAAAACAAAAGAGTGATTGGGAAAAATGATACAGAGGCATGGAGAAGGGAAGTCTTAGATAATTTTCGCAGTTTATTAGAATTTATTTTATTTGGACAAATGTGTTCACTGGCTTTGAATATGGTATTAACATATAATAAAATATCAGAGGATAATCTATCACATTCCTTCAATTAAAAAGGTTTTTTTTTACATACCTGTTATGAATGAAACTGCAGACTATGTGTACTGGGGTCAAAACAAGGATTATCAATGAAATAAGTTTCCGACTTTAAGGAGCTTACCTCAGGTGAGGCAAAGGCAAAAAACACTGAAATATAGACAAGTTAGAAAGTCAGCTCCATGAGAAGCTGAATCTTGGCAAGAGGCTAGGGAATTTCAGGAGAAACGAGGACGGCAGGGGATCAAGAAAATCTTCATTGAGAAGGTGCCATTTGAGTTGAGGCTTGAAGGCTGTGTATGGGATTCAGAAATGCAGAGGTGGAGACAGGTAGAATAGAGAAGGGAGCATAATTCAGAACATTGCCCTGGAGCTAAACTTGTCTGGGATCATAGCCAGGCTTTCCTACATACTGTGTGACCTTAAGCAAGGTGCCTCAAGGTCTTCATTTCTAAAACAGGGGTAATAGTGATAGCCACCTAACAATGTTGTAAAGATTAAATGAGATAGTATATGTGAAGCACTTAGAAGAGGGGCTGGCATACAATGAAGACTCTTTGCAGGTTGGTTATTATCATTATGATCAAAGATTGCACATATTAGAAATAACAAATTGATTTGCCTAGAATACTGAGTGTGTGATAAGTTGGGAACAAGGGCCTGGGAAGTAGGAATGTGTAAGATTATGACTAGCCTTAAATGTCAGCCTCAGAAATATGGGTTTTTATTCTACAGATATTAAGGGATCATTGAAAGTTTTGAGCAGATAAGAAACACGGTCAGTCTATTTATATATTTAAATAAATTCTCAAATGAGTAATCTATAATTTTGCCATTGTCTGCAACAAATTGCTTACTGAAGATATGACTGATGGCAAGAAATCCAGAAATGTTAATTTATTTTGGAATTGGGATAGGTGAATTGGTTTTGTTTATATCCACCTGATTGCATAGTTGTTGCTTTTGCAACAAAAGCAGAAGAATTTGTGGCTTATGTTTGAGAACTGGGCAGCTTATAGCAGGCCATTAATCGGTGCTGAAAGCATACCTCCTTAGTTGTCCAGGTATATGATAAATAGTCAATGCATTTTTAATATATATGAACATGAATACCTATTTTGCTTGCTTTTGATAGAGAAAATAATCCAAGAGAAGACACAGTCTTCACTGTTCTAAAGCTTATAATTCATTGGGCATTATAGACAAATGTGTAGCACTTTTATAACATAGTATGATAAATGCTATACAGTAGAGTTACAGATTGGATACCTGGATTTAGAGAAATATGAAAGCTGAGATGTGATAGATGGTTTAGAGTTTGCTAGGCAGAAGCAGGCTGTAGGTTTCAGACAGAGGGAACAGAATGTGTAGAGGCCTGAAGGCAAGAGAAAATATGGGCAGGGTTTTACAAATATGTATATATGGGTGGGAATATCATTTATCAATACTGATATTTTCACTTACTGTTTTTAAAGTTGTATTATGGACAGTGTCACAAAGCCAGGAGGGCTGCATGAAGTCTGTTGGCTGTGAGTTGCTTATCAATGCATTAGGTGAAAGACGCTTAAGAAATAAGTCAGTGAAAACCCAAGGAGGTAGCTTGAATTAAACTCAAGTGAGGAGGAAGAATATCCATAACACATGTCAAGATTTGGATGTGGAAGGAGAGGAGCTCAAGAAATCTTATGACTCACGCTTACCAATTTGCTGGTAGAAAATTTTGGGTGTCATTTATGTATACATAATGTATATTGCCAGACACAGTGAGTTTCAAATATAGGGCATTCTAGTGTGTTTTGTTTTATAATATTAGATTAGCATACTGTTCCTTAGTGTTTTATTTTGATCCCTCTGCATGGCATATAGTAAGCACTTGATAAATACTTGCTACAACTCTATTATCATTTCTTCGTAAAGGACGATATGATTCAAGATAATTTAACAAAGAAGTCATGTGGAAGCCACAGTTGGAAAACACCACAAATAGAGTCAGCTGTTGATTGTTTTTTCTCTCTCCCATAGTCATTTTATTTTTCGTGGCTGTTTTTACACAAAAGAAATATAGAAAGATGTGAGTCAACTCCAGTGAAAGATTTGTGTTGGGAGTTGTTCAGTTTTGATTCCCTGAACAAGGCCTATTACCATCACCCCTAAACAGAAAGGGCTGGTAAATTGCACACGAGGGAGTTTTTCAATAACTCTGCTGATAGGAGACTATTCAAGTTAGAGGAATGAAATTGTTGTCTATGTGGTCAGAATTAGATCAGACTGGCTGAAATACTAAAGGAAGGCTGCTACTTTGTTTAGAGTATATTTAAGAAATGTATTCAAGGATGACTCAATGCAAAAATTTGAAGCCAGATGCAAAGGAGCTTGGGAATGAAGGAGAAAACACCTGGGAAGATTAAAAATAGAAATGACTCCTCCCCCTCTGGCTCATGCGCAAGTTCACTGATGTAAGCGACCACTCCATATCCCTCTTCCCAAAAAAACCTTCAGACTTTCCAGATTATGGCCAGAAATACTTATATTTTTATTCCGTATAGAATCATAATTTAGCCAAGTGAAATGGAAATAAACCTGTGTAATTAGTTGTACATCTTATACATCTTATGTTTATCACAAATATATTTTTGTTTATCTTCCAACTTTTATTTTGGGTTCAAGGGGATATGTGTGCAGGTTTGTTACATGGTTATGAGTAAATTGCTTGTCACTGGGGTTTGGTGTACAAATGATTTTGTCACCCAGGTAGTGAACACAGTATCCCACGGGTAGTTTTTCCATCCTTACCCTCCTCCCACCTTCCACTCGCAAGTAGGCCCTAGTGTCTGTTGTTGCCATCTTTATGTCCATGAGCACCCAGTGTTTGGCTCCTACTTCTCGGTGAGAACATGCAGTATTTGGTTTTCTGTTCCTAAATTAATTTGCTTAGGATAATGACCTCCAGCTCCATCCAGATTGCTGCAAAATACATGATTTCATTCTTTTTAACGGCTGCATAGTATTCCATGGTGTATATATACCACATTTTCTTTATCCAGTCTACTGTTAGTAGGCAACTAGGTTGATTCCATGTCTTTGCTGTTGTGAATAGTGCTGCAGTGAATGCATATGTGCATGTGTCTTTATGGCAGAATGATTTATATTCCTTTGGGCATATATCCAGTAATGGGATTGCTGGGTCCAGTGGTATTTGTAAGTTCTTTGAGATGTCTCCAAACTGATTTCCACAGTGACAGAACTAATTTACATTCCCATCAGCAGTGTATGAGCATTCCCTTTTCTCTGCAATCTCACCAGTGTCTGTTATTTTTTGACTTTTTAAATAACAGCCATTCTGACTGGTGTGAGATGGTATCGCACGTGGTTTTCATTTGCATTTCTCTAATGATTCGTGATGTTGAGCATTTTTTCATATGTTTGTTGGCCACGTTTATGTCTTCTTTTGAGAAGTTGCTGTTCATGTCCTTTGCCCCAAAAATAGATTTTCTTTTAAAGGGAATTTTGCACCATGTTTGTGAAACAGAAATTTAAATGGTACTAACTTGTTTAACTCATATTTACTGGGAACTTAGTAAGCACCAGGTATTAAACAAGGTGCTAGAGATATAGTAGTGAATAATAGACTGGCTTACTTCCTGAAGGAGGAGATAATCATGAATCAAATAACCGCACAAGTATATGTCAAACTGTAATAGTGATAAGTACCACAAACAAGAAGGGTATGCTCTCTGAGACTGTATAGTGGGGCATTTGACCTAGTTTAAGGTAATGGAAGGCTTAAGGGTGTTGTTTTGAGTCAGATCTGAAGGATATAGATGGGGTTTATTAATAGATAGATAAGGAGAGTAGGCCATGGGAGAAGAGTGGCTCAGAAAATAAAAGAGAACATACAAAGGCCCTCTGTTGTAAGAGAGCCTGATCTGTTCAAGGCATTGGGAGCAGGCCAATGTGGCAGAGCTCAGAGAGCGGGGGTGAGCACAGTGAGATAACGGTACTGAGGAACACCGGGGTCAGCAATACAATATCTAATTTTAAGCTGGCTGATGACTACTTGGAAAAAAGACTACATTTCTCAACTTCCTGTGGCTGGGTTTGGCCACATGGTTAAGTTTCAGCCAATGACGTACAGATTGCAACTTCCAGCAAGTGTCTTTAACTTCATCCTTCCTGTTGGCAGAAATTTGGATTACATGGTTGGGGCTCAAGTAGCCCTTTTGAACCACAAGGTAATTTTGGGATAGAAACTCTGTGCATGGTAGAACCACAAGGTAAAAGGAACCTGGGTCCTAACATTTAGAGTGTCATGGTGGATTTGGCCTGACTACAAGGCTTTTCGGGGAGAGGAATTAAAATGTCCTTCTCTCTTGTTTATGCCACTATTATTCATGATTTTTTCTGTTACAGAAAATCTAATCCCAACTGATAACCCTGGGGTTCCAGCAGGCTAAAACTAGCCTAGCTAAATCCATTGAGTATATTCTACCACCATTTAAAGAAAATTTGTCAATGATTGCAGAGTGGAGAAGATTTCTAGCTCTGTTAGTCAGTTTTTGCATCACTATAAAGAAATACCTGATGGTATTCCGCTTCTGGTGCGGGCCTCCCAAATCTCATGAGCTTTTCACATTTTGAAATACAGTCATGCATTTGTGATAGTTTCCCCAATTCTTAACTCATTCCAGCCTAACTAAAAAGTCCCAAGTCCCAAGTCTTATCTGGAGATGAAGTTCTTTCAATTATGTGCCTGTCAGATAAAAACCAAGTTATGTACTTCCCAGACACAATGTTGGTATAGGCATTGGGTGCACAATCCAAAGGAAGAAACTGGCCAAAAGAAGGGATGATAGGCCCCAAGCAAGTCTGAAACCCAGCAGGGCAAGCATTACATTTTAAAGCTTTAACATAATTCTTGACTTCATGTCCCACATCTTGTTGTGAGGGGAATCCCAAGGTCCTGGGCAGCCCCACTGCTGTGGTTTTGCAGGCTACAGGCCATGTAGCTGCTCTCAGGTTGGAGTTGAGAGATTGTAGCTTTTCTAGGTAAAGGGTGCAAGCTGCCAGTGAATCTACCATTCTGGGATCTAGAGGACAGTGGCCCCCTTCCTGCAACTCCATTAGGCAGTGCCCTGGTGGGGACACTGTGTAGGGGCTCCAAACCCACACTTTCCCTCAGTATTGCCCTAATAGTGCTTCTCTATGAGCGCTTCACTCCCATGGCAGGCTTCTGCCTGGGCACCCAGGCTTTTCCGTATATCTTCTGAAATCTACGTGGAAGCCACCAAGCCTCCTTCCTGTTTGCATTCTGAGCATCTGCAGGCTTAACACCAAGTGACAGCCACCATTCTTACGGCTTGCATCCTCCGGAGTGGTGGTTGAAGCTGTACCTGGACCTCTTTGAGCTGAAGCTGAAACTGGATTAGCCAGAATGTGGGGTGTAGTGTCCCAAGGCTGCCCAGGGCAGTGGGGCCCTGGGTCTGGCCGCCGACATCATTCTTTCCTCCTAGGTATGTGAGCTTGTGAGGGGAGGCTGCCCTGAAAACTTCTGAAACTTTGAAAGCCCTACTTCTATTGCCTTGGATGTTAGCACTCAGCCTCCCTTTCAGTCATGCTGATCTCTACAATGTAGCCTGCTTTGATTCCTCTCCTGAAAAGCCTTTTACTTTCTTTACCACATGGCCAGGAGGCAAATTTTTCTTTTTTTCCTTTCTTCCTTCCCTTCCTCCCTCCCTTCCTTCCTTCCTTCCTTCCTTCCTCTTTCTCTCTTTCTTTCTGCTTCCCTTTTCATTATAAATTCCAACTTTAAATCATTTCTTAACTCCTGTATCTAATCATAGGTTATTAGAAGCATCCAGGCCATATCTTGGACACTTTGCTGCTTATAAATTTCTTCTGCCAAATACCTTAGGTCATCACTCATAAATTCGAACTTCCACAGATCTCTAGGTCACGAATGCAACGCAATCACATTCTTTGCTAGGGTATAACATGAGTGACCTTAACTCCAGTTCCCAATAAGTTCCTCTCTTCCATCTGAGACTTCGTCAGCCTCATTTTCACTCCATATTTCTAGCAGCATTTTGGCCACAACCACTTAACAACTTTCTAAGACATTCCAAACTTTCCTTCATCTTCCTGTCTTCTCAGTCCTTCAAACTCTTCCAACCTCTGCCCATTACTAAAAGCCACTTCCACATTTTCAGTTATCTTTATAGCCACATCCCTCTCCTCAGTGAATCTACCATTCTAGGATCTTTCTCTCCTCAGTACCAATTTTCTGTGTTAGTCAGTTTCTGCACTGCTGTAAAGGAATCTCTGAAACTAGGTAACTTGTAAAGAGAAGAGGTTTAATTGGTTCACAGTTCCGCAGGCTCTACAAGCATGGCTCCAAAATCTGCTTTTGGTGAGGGTCTTTAGGAAGCTTACAATCATGGCAAAAGGCAGAGGGATAGCAGATGATGTTACATGGTGAGAGTGGGAGGAAGAGAGAGAGAGAAGGGGGAGGTACCAGCGTCTTTTAAACAATCAGATCTCACATGAACCAATTGAGCAAGAACTCACTCATCACCAAGGGGTTGGTGCTAAATCATTCATGAAGGATCTGCTGCTTCCGTGATCTAATTCCCTCCTACCAGGCCCCACTTCCAACATTGGGCATCATTTCAACATGAGATTTGGAGGGGACAAACATCCAAACCATATCACCAGCTAACAGGAAGTTCTATTTGGCTGCCTCCTTGACTCTATTTTAGCACTATTGTGAAGCAACTGTAGTATGTTACACAGGGTAGGAATCTTTAAAAAATATTTAGGCAAAGTATGAAAACCTGAATGAGTTAAAAAAATAATTCAGAGATGATGAGTTAAAAAAATATGACAAGTTAAAAAAATAATTCAGATAATCAGTATATATCTTTCAGTTAAGTAAAGCCTCCTTCCTTGAGGAATGGCTCTCAGTTAAAGGGAGACAGGAATCCAGGAGGAAGAAGAATACATTCTATGTCCTTGCTTAGTCTATGTAGATCTTGATGAATTAATGGCTGTGCTTTGAAACATAGAAGGCCCTTGATAAAACATTTTCTACATTAGCATAATTTCACAGTTCCTAGGCTATATCAACTTAGGGCAGTGGTTTTCAGATTTTCTCCCAGTTGCGAAACAGTTTCTTAGGCAAAAGACTTACTTGGAAGCTATAATATAGGAAGTTGGAAGACATATAGCTGCTCTGATTGACAGAGATATCAGGGACAAAGAACCCTGCCTGAGTCTCCTCCAGCCCTCCTCCAGCTGTGGCTCCTGCACAGGTTTTAGTGGACCACCTTATGGTTCTAAGGAGTACAGTTTGAAAAACAATTTTGGGGATTTTAAAGGGACACAGTAACAGTTACAAAATGGCATTTTTTTCTGGCTTTATCCTGACCTCTTGAAAAAGTCCAGTGCCCCTAAGATTCTTCTAAAAATTTTCTGGATATTTCTGGGTGGAGTCAGCTAAAATGTCACCTACTCTTGCCTAATCATCCTGTCTGGAGTTACCTCCCTCAGTTATGTTTTAAATATTTGTAAGTGTTTCTATTTACATTTTTAAAATTTCAATACCTTTTGGGGTACAGATGGATTTTGGTTATGTGGATGAGTTGCGTAAGTGCTGAAGTCTGAGATTTTAGCGCACCCGTCACCTGAGGAATTTATATTGTACCCAATATGTAGTGTTTTTTTTTTTAATCCCTTACCCTCCTCCACCCTTCCCATTCTGAGTCTCCAGAGTTCCTTATTCCACTCTGTATACCTTTGTGTGCCCATAGTTTAGCTCAGTTTGTGGTTTTCCATTCCTGAGTTACTTCACTTAGAATAGTGGCCTCCAATTCCATCCAAGTTGCTGCAAAAGACATTGTTTAATTCTTTTTTAACGGCTGAGTAGTATTCCATGGTTTATATACACCACATTTTCTTTATCCTGTCAGAAGTTGATTGGCACTTAGGTTGGTTGTGTATCTTTGCAATCATGAATTATGCTGCAATAAACATGCATGCAAGTGTTTTTTGATATAATGACTTCTTTTCCTTTGGTAGATACTCAGTAGTGGGATTTCTGGATTGAATGGTAGATCTACATTTAGTTCTTTAAGAAATCTCTATTCTGTTTTATAGAGGTTGTACTAATTTACATTCCCACCAGCAGTGTAAAAGTGCTCCCTTTTCACCACATCCACACCAGCATCTAATGTCTTTTGACTTTTTAATAGTGGCCATTGTGGCAGGGGTCAGGTGGTATTTCATTGTGATTTTAATTTGTGTTTCCCTGATGATTAGTGATATTGGACAGTTTTTCATGTTTGGTGGCCATCTATATGTCTTCTTTTAAGAAATGTTTATTGGTGTCATTTGCCTACTTTTTGATGGGATTATTAGTTTTATTCTGCTGATTTGAGTTCCTTGTAGATTCTGGATATTAATCCTTTGCCTGATGCAAAGTTTGCAAATATTGTTTCCCATTCTTGAGTTGTCTGTTTACTCTGATGATTATGTGTTTTGCTGTGCAAAAGATTTTTAGTTGAATTAGGTCCCTTTTATTTTTGTTGTTGTTGCATTTGCTTTTGGGGTCTTAGCCATAATTTCTTTGCCTAGGTCAATATTCAGAAGAAAGTGTTTCCTAGGTTTTCTTAGAGAGTTTTCATGGTTTCAGGTCTTAGACTTAAATATTTGATCTATCTTGAGTTGATTTTTTTATAAGGCGAGAGATGGGGATCAAGTTTTATTCATTCTTCTACATGTGGCTATTCAGTTTTCTCAGTACCATTTATTAAACAGGGTGTCCTTTCTTCAATTTATGTTTTTGTATGCTTTGTCAAAGATCAGTTAGTTGCAAGTATTTGTTTTTCTTTCCGGGTTCACTACTCTGTTCCATTGGTCTATGTATCTACTTTTATACCAGTATATGCTGTTTGGTAACTAGAACTTTGTAGTATAGTTTGAAGTCAGGTACTGTGATGCCTTCAGATTTGTTCTTTTTGTTTAAAATTGCTTTGGATATTAGGGTTCTTTTTTGGTTATATATGAATTTTAGGATTGTTTTGAATTCTATAAGAAACGGTGTTGATATTTTGATAAAAATTGCATTAAATCTGTGTATTGCTTTATGCAGTATGGTCAGTTTCACAGTATTGATTCTTCCTTTCTGTGAGGATGGGATGTGTTTCCATTTGTTTGTGTCATCCATGATTTCTTTCAGCAGTGTTTTGTCGTTCTTCTTGTATTAGCAGGTCTTTCACCTCCTTGGTTAAGTATATTCCTAGTTATTTTTTTTTGCAACTATTGTAAAGGAGATTGAGTTCTTAAGTTTATTGTCATCATGATCTTTGTTGGTGTATACCAGTATTACTGATTTCTGTACAATGATTTTGTAACCTGAGACTTTGCTGAATTCATTTATCAAATTTAGGTGTCTTTTGGAGGAGTCTTTACAGTTTTTCTTGGTGTATGATCTTAATTACTCTTTACCACAGGGCCATGTTTGACATATTTATTTGCAAGACTTTTCACACTCATAAAATTTTTCTTGTTTGTCTATTAGCCAGTATATAATCTCTTTCCTCTTTGTAAAATAAGCTCCATGAGAATAGGGTTTTTGTTTTATTTGCTGCTATATCACTGGTGTCTAGCACAGTGTTTGACATAGAGAATGTGTTCAATTTTTTTTTGAAAGTGTGTTCATTTCCTAGGGCTGCCTTAAAAATTATCATAAACACAGTGACTGAAAACAACAGAAATTTATTCTCCTACAGTTCTGGAGGCCAGAAGTCAAACTGAGGTGTAGGCAGGCCAATGTCCCCTCCACAGACTATTAGAGAAAAATTATTTACTGCCTCTTCCAGCTTCTAGTGGCTCCAGGCATTCCTCGATTTGTGGCTGCATAATTCCAATATCTGCCTCAGTCTTCATATGACTTTCATCTCTCTCTCTCTATCTCACTCCTGTGTCTTTTATAAGGATATTTGTCATTGAGTTTAGGGCTCACCTGGCTAATCCAGAATGATCTCATTCCTCAAGGCCTTTAATCTGCAAAAACCCTTTTTCCAAATCAGGTCATGTTCATGGACTCCAAGGGATTGGACATAGACGTATCTTTTTGGGGTGTAACCATTGAACCCACTACAAAAAGCATGCTTAAAGGATTCATGAATGACAAGCTAGCCTTTGGGAACCTGAGCTGTCTGCCATTCTCCTTTTCTGTTCTGGCTGCCTTGGGTGATGTTTCCTGTCACAGCTAATGCCAAAAGTGATAGCTCTACCTCCAGTGACCACTGAGGCAGGACAGTCAGCAGGGAAGCCAGAGATGTTGTTATAAAAAAGTTTTAGACAAATTTATTTAACAGACTTTATGTGATCAAAGAACACCTCGTAAATTGAGCAACACTCAGAACCAGAAGAGGTTTTAGGGAGCTCCGCCCAGCAGTGTGAGCAGTAAACATTTATAGGATGAACACAGAAGAAAAATAGAAAAAATCATCTGATTGGCTTTGACTAGGCATTTGCCTTATCAGGCCAAGGTGTGTTGAGCCATCTGCCTTATTTGAGCGTGATCTGATCAGTTGGCTCCTTATGACTGGCTTGAGGGTCAGCTGTTTGTGATTGGTTGAAACTTGGTTACTTGCAAGAAGAAAATATACTTCTAAGTTAGGTTTGCAGTTTGCTACATAGGACCTCAAAGCATGAGGCAGTTCCAGGCCAATGGTCTCTTGCTTATTTAATTTAACAACACCAAGGTTGCAAGTGTCTGAAGGTGGGTCCTTAATAGCTATGCCTGAGGTGCTGTCTCTAGGCTACGCTGAAGCTGCTGGTGCCTCATCTGTTAGGCTTGGTGTTTCACTCTCTTCTCTAATTGCGGAAGGAGGAGTCAGCTTTGGGCCTCATCATTGCGAGGAAAGAACTGAGGTTTGGAGAGCTGAGTTAAAGATTAATCTGAATGACTAAAACTATGTTTTTTCCAAAATCACCCCCCATTTCACTTTGAAACAAACTTGTATTTTCTCAGTTTCTCCCCAAAAGGAAAAGTTTCTTCCCAGGAGTGTCTTGGTGCTTTGTATGTATAAATCCCTGCTGGGTTCATATCTATTCTCCACACATGCCTGGAGTTGAGGCTGAATCATTTATTATTTATTCCCCAGCATGATATAGCTTTATTGCTCATGTTCACTAAAGTTTGAGAAATAAAGACTCAAGAAGCAGAAACACACCAACTACAGGAGTCTGACAGTTTGTTATGAGCAGGGCAGCCTTGACTTATTATTCTACTTCTTCTCTTGCATCTCTGGGAATGGATCTAAGAAGTGGGCCCTTGTATGCAGTCACTGAGACAGCTGTCCCCATGAAAATCAGGGCTCATAGAGGACGCGCAAATGCTTCCACGTCAGTCTTCAGCCTGCTTGCTCTGCCTTCTGCTTTCCTGGGAGGATTAGAAGAGCATTTCAGAACTCTCCTCCAATTTGATGCTATCGTTTTGATGTTTGTGCCACCGTAACTTCAATTTCTAAACTTGAGAGCTGTACAGGCCTGTTACAAAGTGGTTACCTTCTGACCACTAACTTCCGAGAAAAACTTGGATCCCTGAGGCGAGAAGGAAGACAAATATAATTGAAGCCCGAGTGGTTTTCCTGAGGCCTCATGCTTTCCTTTTGCAGAGAAACCTTTGACAGCAGTTGGCCACTAGGGGTCCCCAGCAGGCTTTTTTAATGCACCAGAGGCACCAGCGCCCCTCACCCCTCCCTTTCCATCCCACAGATGCCAGGGGTAAAAACAACATTAAGCTCTGACGTCAGCCAGCCAGGGGAGCCACCCTGTTGTGCCCATAGATATAGCTAAGCCTCTGAAGAGTGGGGCCTGGTGCTTTCCCTGCCAGCCCAATTTTCAGTTTAAATCATTGCCCTAATGTTATTTTAATGTGCTGGGGGACCCTGGGGGGCAGAGCCTGTAGCTGGGGAACAGCATTTAATTTCCTGTGGAGTTTGCAATGTGCCCGACACTTCTCAAGTACTTGGGTGAATATGAGAGTCTGTAATCATAGCAAGAGCAAGCAACTTTGGGGGCTGTCTCCTTATTTGGCAAACTTCAAGACAAATTTAAATTTTTGCTAGGGGAAGAGGCAAAAAACAGAAATAAACGTTTACTAAATGTTTGATATACTCCATACACTTTACATTTATTGTATTATTTATTCTTAACAATAACCTCATCAAGTTGGGGTTATTGTTCTAAATGTTCAGATTAGGAAGGAGACGTTCAGAGAGATTAAGCAATTTGCCTACTGCTGTACAGCTGATAAATGACCCAGGTAAGCCCACAGCGCTGGTCAATCCGGATCCACAGTCCTGCTATGTGCTAGGTACCCTTCAGCCTTCTGGTTTTACTGTGAGGGCTCTGGCAAAGGAATCTACTCAATTGTTTTACCTGAAGCTTTTTAAGTACGTAATCAAATAAAAATCTATAAAGGTGAAATAACGCTTTTCTGGATAGCAAAATTAAAGCCTGAATGTAATCAAGCAAATGCTTGTTAGGGACATTTTGTCCACCAGGAGCTATGTCTAATACAGGTTCTGTTGTGGGCCTCGTGTGCTTAATTCAGAATAAGAAAAAAAAAAAACACTGCTGTTAGGGGAAAGGTATTATTTTCACCAGAATGACATAGATTGGCTCTGTCTACCTCAAGTAAATAAGTGAGCAATTATCTGATTAATTGCTGCTGAAGAGAAACACCTGATTCTTTACCACATTGCCAAAAGAAGGGTAGATTGACCAATAAAGAAGAATATATCAGGCTTGAAGTTTGGCCAAAAATTGCCGGTCAATACTCTGGAAATTTAGCAACAGGGAACTATCACAAGGGTTTATTTTAATCAACCCTGTCACAGTGCCCACCCCCGTCCCTGGTGTAGTGTAGCCTCTCCATAAAGGCAGAATCAAAGTTGAATGATGTTTCTAAAAATGTTATAGGCCCACTGTGAACATCCCAGTCTCCCTTCCACTGAAGTCGCTTAATGTTGGCTCAGTACAGTCTGTCCTCCAAACAAAAGTGTAAAATAAGAAACCAAACCTTAGACGCTTCGAACACCAAAGCGCCCTCGTCTTTTATTCCTTCTAATTATTAGTAGAGTTAGGTGTTTGGCTACTATTAGTCTCCGAGTGCTTACGTATTTGCAGGAAATGTGCCTCCTCCTCAATGTACCTTCTACATAATCTGGTTTTATCATATAGCAATTCTAAGGATTTATGAAGGTGAAATAACTCTGAAGTCCCTTGGATGAGGCTCATTAAGTGGCCCATTTCTTCTGAAATTCAGGGAGCTAAACTACAGTAAGAAGGATGGATAATCAAAATACATATTATGCAATTTTTTAGTCAGCTGCACTAAAATCTCAGCCATGGTCAATGGAAGAGAAAATGATAACGATGTAATTTATTTGTGCTCACGTTACCGTCTCACCACCCAGCAGTGCCTTAAAGTAGATAAAATGGATAAGCTAGTAGGACTCTTTGTAAAAACATCAATGCCCACTTTCAAAGGAGAACATAATAAAGAAAGGAGAAAGAAGATGTGACAAGGAAAATTCAAAGGTGGGGTCTTAACTTCATCTGTGATCATGGGAGACGGAGGGTGACACCATTTGGTAGAGAAGATGTCTGAAAATTCAGACTCTTGAAAAGAACAATGTCAATCCATTTTCTTCACTTTTAAAATTTGCAAAAGAGGAATAATAATAGCAACATTTACCATTTATTGAACACTTCTTATGTGCCAGGTTCTAACCTGAACCTGAACTCTAAAATAATTTCTCTTAATCCTTAGAAGTTTGATGTTGTTATCCCGATGTGTATGAGGAAAAAAAAGTAGTACTTGCCTACGCAAAATTAAAAACTTTAATTCTGTTATCCAGAAAAATGCTATTTCACCTTTATAGATTTTGATTTGATTACTTACTTAAAAAGCTTCAGGTAAAACAATGAGTAGATTCCTTTGCCAGAGCCCTCACAGTAAAACCAGAAGGCTGAAGGGTACCAAGCACATAGCAGGACTGTGGATCCGGATTGACCAGCGCTGTGGGCTTACCTGGGTCATTTATCAGCTGTACAGCAGTAGGCAAGTTAGCATTTGCCTGAGCTCATGAGTTTTGATGGTTTCTTGAGTTGTTGGGAAGATTTGCTAACGCTGGTAGTCTCACTGTGCTTTTTCATTGGGGCATGTGGTTATAGGTTAAATAGCGGTGACCTTGGCTTAGGGTTAACAAAAGTCATATTAATAATAGCTGCAAGTTATTGACTGTCTGCTGTGAGCCAGTCTCTTCACACTTATCATTTATTAGTTTTTACCAAATTATCTTCAAGGAAAATTTTATCTTCTCATTTTCACTGAGGAAAGAAAGTTTTACCAAGGAGGCAACTGAGGTTTATGTTGCAAGAAAGTGACGAAACCAGGATCAAAACTGGCTTTGCCCATCCCTCAGCCTGTGTTCCTTCCACCTTCCAGGCACCGCTGCCCTGTGAGGATAATTACCAAGTGCAGACGTGCTCGCTTGCACAGGACACGCTCCCTCTGGTGGAAGTCAGAGAGGTACACAATGATGCCCTTGTATGAGTCAACCCTTTCTGCGTTTCAGGAGAATCTGACCTTGTTTTTTAATTTGTCATCTCCTGTTCCTTAGCTAGAGACCCTAAATATGCATCTTCTATTTGTGACTCACTCTGTTTTTGTTTTGTTTATTATTATTAAAAATAGTTGACAAAACAAACAGGACAACTTACAAAATATGAATGAATGACACATACCCACAGCCTCTCCTTTTTTTGTTTTATTTTGTTTTCTTTCCCATTTTAGACACTTTGGGTGGTTAGCAAAATCCACCAGAATATATCTGACTTGTTTTCAGGATCTGTCAGAAAATTGTTATGTTGTCTTGGATTTTGAGCATGCTGTTTTAGCCCACACCCTTGTTTGGCATGAGGTGAGACTGGGAATAAGAGAATAAACAGTTGCTTGTATAACATTTCCATAGAGAGGAAGTTATTATATGACAGCCCAGTGGAGAGACTCTTCTTAATCCAGGATGACTGAGGAGACCAGAGCTCTCCTTTCCGCTCTGGAACTGTGAGCCTGCATCCTCTCGTTGCCTTTGGCACCTGACTTTCTGCCTTCATGTTCTGAATGTGTTTGCATTTTTCTCTCCCATTATGCTTTGCGAGAGTGGGGACCGAGTTCCCTAACTGTTTTTTAACCTATTTCTATTTCTAGTAGTAACTGGTTTTCAGTCAGGCTTGGTGGAAACAAATTTAAAGAAGGTAAATGGATTGGTTATGAGTTCAAGTATCTGACTAGGAATTTGGACATTATTTTGTAGTCCAGTAGTTCCCAATCTTTTTTCTCCTAGGCCAGCGCCTGGGGATGTGATACACTCTGACCAGCAATGATCGTCCTCTTTTCTTGAGTGCATGTGTGTGTTTTGGGGAAGGAGAGAAGGGTAGACACAAGGTAGCCGTGTAGTAAGATGTTTCAGAGAGGCATCTAGTTTTTGCAAAAAAAAAAAAATTCCCTTCATGGCATGTGAAAAGCATCCTCCCAGGCCCGACCAGGGCAGTAGAGAGAGTGAGGAGTCACTGAAGTTTTTGAGTGGGAACATGGGAAGAGGGAGACATAATTTTGGAACGCTGTTGTTCAGGTGTACTGGGCTGGAGTGGACGTGAACTCAGAGATAGGAGGAAACTGGAGTCCCTTTATTTTAACGCTGTGAAAAATCTGAGCAATATTGTGGATAAGGAACTGAAGAGGAGGGGTAAATGTGAGACATACAATGAAGGAAGAATTGATAAGAGGAAGAAAGGAAGAATCATCACCACCTTTAGAGAATCCGAGCTTCCCTGATGGGAAAAGAGTGATTCCATTAATAGTTACAGTGTAGTAAAATGGGAAAGGCAGGACAGAAGGAGGGAAGAAGGGCATGTTTTCACTTTCTTAAGTTGGCATCAGTTAGAATTAACTATTGTTTAATTTTCATATTTGCAAGTAGTTTTGGAGTCAAGAATTCCTCCTTACACATATTTATTTGTATAAATAAATTTGTGTAAATAAATATATGTAAGGATGTCGGGGGATATTTGGTTTGCTAGGTACAAATAATTTGATGGTAAAACTGTCTTTGCACATGTTCCTTCCTCTCTGAATTAAGACCTTCTCTTTATTTTTCATGAAAGCTTTCTTTGTTGATGCTAACATGTGAGAACGTATACCTTACAGAAATATGTGTGAGTGATGACAGTTTGAACGGATGGAATTAGTCGAATTCTCTTAGGTTCAGATTCATGTCTATAGATCAGTTTCTACAATCCAGATCATAGTCCTTTCATTTATGGGGAAAATATCCCATGGCTTAATGGGGCAGGTACTCTTCAAAGATAGCTGTCAAATCCTCTCCTTCTTTTATGTATGTGCTGCTTTTTTCTGTAAGGAGGTGGGTTCTATCTCTCTTTTTCTGACTCTTAACAGGCCTTGTGACAGGCTTTAACCAATAGGAGGTGGCAGAAACGAAGTCTGCCCCTTTTGGACCTTGTCATTAAGAGGCCTGGTAGTGTCTGCTTTTGCTGTCTTGGATCTCGACCTCCATGCCATAAGGAACTCTAGGCCAACCTGCTGAAGAGGAAGGTCATGAGGAAAAGCTCTTGAAGATCAGAAATCATGGAGAAAGAGACGACATGTGAAAGAGAACCAAAATGCCCCAGCTAAGAGCCAGCATGACACCTGGAGACACGCTCAGCCCCTCCACCTGCCGGGTGCACCACGCAGAGCAGACACGATCCAAGCAATAATCAATCACTGTTTGCACCATTCAGTGTTAGGGTGGTTTTTACACGTTGGTTGATAACTTACTCATTTATCGACTTAAAATTCCTTTTTATCATGTAATGATTAAAAGAGAAAAATAAATGTAGGTTACAATGCATGTTAATAAAACAAGCACTTATGTGAACCCCCCAAGTGAGAACCAGAATACTTCCAAAACTATTGAAGCTAAATCTGTGGCCCAATCAGAGATAATCACCATCCTCAATTTGATTTTCACCTTGCTTAAAAAAAAGCATCATCATTTATCTGTCACCAAATAACAGTTATTAATTGAAGCAGGAGTCTTTGGAGAAAGCTGTGTTCTAAGACTTATATCTTTGCTAATCTCAGAAAGGGAGGGGTATATGGGGATTATGGCTTAACTTTAAGACCTGAAAGAGAGATTTCAAGTAGATAACTCAGAGAGCTCTACGTGTGACCCCTACTACTGGGGGCTGAGTGGATGGAGACGGACTGGCTAACTGCTTTCTTTGGTGGCATAGCCAGGCGAGTTTCTGTTGTTGAGGGATTAGCCTGCATTCCCAAAGTTTATCCAAAAAAAGATAGTGCTAGGATTTTTCATGGACCATGGGCCTTGAGAGAGAGAGAGAGAGGTTTTTAGTCGTGACCTGTGTGGGCATCCAGAGGGCCAAGTGGATCCCAGCAGCAAGAAACCAGTTCTGAGGTTCTCGAGGGTTGGTGAAGGAAAATCAAATAATAACCCAGAAGAGAGACTCACAAGCTCAGTTAGGGTAACAGCAGGTCAGAGTGCCCCAGTGATACAAATATCTGAAAAGCTCAGGAGATCCCCCAACAAGATCGTTTCCTTTAAATACCTGCCAGGTCCAGAAGGCCCAAAGACAACTCGTGATCATAGTAGTCCAAGTCCCACATTTCTTACACTCTTGCATCTCCTCTCTCTGCCCAAAGAGAGAGGAGATGAGCAGAACCTCTTGCTGCTCAAAGCGTAGTCCTAGGACCAGTAGTAAGAGCATCACCATTAGAGAACTTGTTAGAGATGCTGAAACTCAGGCCCCACCCAGATCTATTGAATCATCTGCATTTTAACATGATCTCCAAGTGATCTAAATATGCATTAGGGTGTGAGGCGTATGGTAAACCCAAGTTGGTGTTCACAGATTGGTAGAGGTGCGGTGGGGAAAGCTTCCCGGGAGTGAGAAAAATCAACTGCCCTCTCCCACTTGAAATAGAGGAAAGCCTGTCTCATGAAACAAATCTTAGAGGGAAAGTGGGCAATGAAAGTAAAGTTGCATTTCATTTACATCCCTCATGTTGCGTGTGTTCTAAATATCAAAGACAGGCATTTGATAAAGGCTCATTTATTTGTTCCCTTTTCCACTTTTATGATAGTTATTTCTCAAACTGTGGTTTGCTTTAGAATCTCCTAGGCTGCCTGAGCTTCAGAGCTAATGACTTGGACTTTGGACTCCACCTGTTTTGGTTTATTTTTAAAATGTTTTTTAGAGAAAGAGTCATGCTCTGTCACATAGGCTGGCAAGGCGTGGCACGATTTTGGCTCTCTGCAGCCTTAAACTCCTGTGCTCAAGCAATCCTGCTACCTAGGCCTCCCCAAGTGCTGGGATTATAGGCCTGCCACTCCAAGGCTCATAGGCAGTTTCTATAAGCATCCTAGGTAATTCTAAAATATACTAACACTTAGGAGGACTGATCTAGCACTTGCTGGGTCCTCAGACTTTGCCCTGTGGCTGCTATTTCTTTCTCACCCTAGTGTTCCTGTATTATTACTCTAAAGCTGGTCACATCAAAACCAAGGAGAAGACAAGACCAGCAAAGGGAGGAAGGGAGGGTAAATTCCATACTGTTGCTGAATGAAGACCATTACCCTCAATCTTGCCCTGGCTTCCACTCTCTTGCTTTGCATATACATAATCCCATCTTTCCGTTCTAGCCTGCCTAAGTTCCTTGGTCTTCTAACCCTCTTATAGCCTGAACACAGACTAGGGAGCACAACTTTAAAATGGGGTAAATCCACTTGCCCTGCAGCAGTTTTGGAGAGTGAGAGGACCAGCTCTCCCTGCCAGCGCTGTATCCATTGGTGGAGGTGTGCTCTCAAGCCCAGGTTAGAATGCCAAATGAATTTTGTTACAGAAATTAATTGAGTGTTTTTACTTATACTTTAGATCAGAACTGTGGACTGGTCTGAGAAAAAGCCCAATATTAGTAATGGGTTTTAGTGAAAATCTATCAATTTGACTTACTAATTTGGGAGACTTTAACCCATTTTTATTTTATTTTTTATTTATTTATTTATTTATTGAAAGAAAAAGAGAGGAAAGAAAGTGAGAGTGAAAGAAAGAAAAAAAAGAATGTAAGAGAGAAAGAAAGAGGAAGAGAAAGAGGGAGAGAGAACGGGATTCTTGTTCTATTGCCCAGGCTAGAATGCAGTCTAAAAATGGGT